>ML805411.1:128952-140027 GCA_009831015.1 Picea engelmannii | reverse complement strand
CTCTTACATTTCTCAGACTTTTCTGTCCTGATGATGGATCCTGCTATGGATCCGAAACGTCGACGACAAGATGTCATCAACACTGTGGATCTTCCGACAATTTCTGAACATAACTTTCACCACAGAAACTTAAATGAACAAGTACATACTTACTGCCACCGATTATTTCACAAAATGGGCAGATTCTATTCCTCTTACTCATGTAAACGAGAAGGTGGTAATCCAATTCATATAACAAAAACTAATCACTAGGTCCGACGTCCCTTCTATTCTTGTTTTTGACAATGCAGCTTATTTTTCTTCCACCTTATTAACAGAGTTTTCCCTAGACAAAGGAATCGTAATTAGATACTCCACAAACTCTTATCCATAGGGGAACAGAGTGGAAGAGTCAACTAATAATAACCTAGTAAGGATATTGAAGAAAACAGTTGCAGACAACCAGAGGAATTGGCATAATCTAATCCACAACGCTTTATGGGAAGATAGAGTTACACCCAAGTAAGCTATAGGGAATTCCCCATACTTTCTAGTATACGGACAGGAAGCCATTCTCTCTAACGTGCTTTATCTTCCATCTCTTCAAGTTCCACAAGATTCCAGAGGGTATCCTTCATCAGTCATACAATAAAGAATTGATACCCTGCTCATGCTATAAGAAGAAAGGGAGAAAGGTAAATCAAATTTCATATCCCACCAGTAGATAGTTAAAAGGTGGTTTGATAAGTATAAGGCTAAAGAGAAAATTGTTGAAGTAGGAGACCTAGTCCTGAAGTGGGACAAAGCAAATGAGCCTAAATTCAAACATTCTAAGTTCCATAATATATGGCTTGGAGCTTTCCAGGTGTCTGAGAAGATTGGGTCGGGCACATATCGACTACGAAATCTGACGGGGAAACCTGATGCTCTCCCAGTGAATGGCCAAGCCCTGAAACAATACTTTCATTAATATATATATATATTTCCGATGCATCATTTTGTCTTTTTACATTTATACTTTGTTTTGTCTTTTGCAATTATGCTTCTGAGATTTTGAAAGATTATGTTGAAGAAAGAAAATGGTTGGCCTCAAATCATGCGACATAGAGAAATCTCTTCCTAACTCATCGCTCACATACAAACACAAGAAACGTTGAAGAACCTGCGGTTGTTTCAAGGGATTCTCTATCTAACCTACGTAAATGAACAACTTTGGTGAAATGTGGAAGTGTCTGCTTAGTGGTTTGGTAAGACCTTAAGGGAAAGAAGGAAATTTAGAAATTACTACATGCACCTCAGAGACAGAACTAGTGAGTTTCACCTTAATCACCTCATACTTTTGCAAATAACAGACGTCCTCCTCTCCTGCTCGCTCAGGGCATTCTACCAAAGTAAAAATTCAACTATATCAAATAAGCGCACAACAAGAGAGGGTATGCAGATATCTCCATCGGGGATATGGACACTCACTGGAAGCAAAGAAAGGTCTATGACATCAGGGTGACTCTGACGGGGCTATGGATGCTCGCTGGAAACAGAGCAACATCGTAGAAAATGAATGAAGGTAAATAAAAGGCCTAGTGCTAGTGAATTCTCTACTAGACTCTTGTCAAAAGAGGGCATGAGTCAGGGTTATAGGAAAAGAAGGCGGAATAAAGTTTAAGGAACCCCACGGGAAGACCTGGAGGCATCAACCAAAGAATTTCAAATACAAGGGTAAAAGAGGCTCTGATTTAAAACCGGTTAAGTTCTCCACCAGCTTTTGCATCAATCGAGCCTGAAGGAGGAACATAGATTCTTCTTTTGCCCAGTAAGTCACCATTTTTTGAGCACTCAACACAACTTAAAAAGCCTATGTCAAATTTTACTTTTTGGGTACCACTTGATCTTTTGCACTGTCTAATTCGACTTCATTGTAAAAAATGTTGCCTTTGCTTATCATCTTGACTCTCATGAAGTCTTTCAAAGTTTGCTTGAATCTATGAAAACCCATAACTTAAAAGGCTTAACTTTAAATAAAGAATCAACAGCCAAAACATTTCACCCGGTGCGCCCAAATTCGGCATCAGAAGGAATTAAAAGATGAAAGAAAACCACTCAAAAAAAAGACCGCAGTCGTCGAGCGTCGATCTTCACCGTCATCGACTAAAGGAAGTTTTATTTCTCGACAAGCATCACACAAGGATATCATCGATAATCGATCCCCTTCGGCATCGGTAAAATGAGAACAGAGTAAATGTTAATAAAGAAACAAACGACATCATCGATAGCCGATACCCGATGCACTTGTTGGAATTAGAGAAACCTGAATCACGATGAACATTGCGACTACGCTAAGGAGTTTTCCCCGATTACCGATTCTCAAAGCATTTCGGCATCAAAAAAAATTCAAAGATGCTAACCTGAAGGAAAATACGCGATAGGTTTATCCCCGATCGTCGATCCTCGATACCTTTTCGGCATCGGTGATCCCAGGCTTAATTTAAGAATGCACAACTGGAAGAAAGTCCCGACTCTGCCTAATGATCGTGAGTTAAGTCACCGGTATTCATTTCCACATGTCCCAAGCTAGCTTCGCCACGTCAGCACCGTGAGATGAAATCGATCAGCGTCAGAGGTTTTTCAAAGTTGTTGCATATCAACGTAAACACCCATAACACATTGTCGATCCTCGATCTGCCCACTAGAAAAGTGACACGATGGGACATTTTAGCGCTAGATACATTTAGATTTGGATCATTTAAGGGACTAATTAATTCTAAATCTCGCATTAGTTGTTGTTTCGTGTGCAAATCAAAATACCATTTGAAATTACCGATAGAACACACCACCCTCCGTGCCTCCACCGTCAACCCATGATGAATTAAATTGCAGAGATTCGGCAGTAGATTTGTTTGAAATTCACTCATCACCCGAATTAATTGGTTGATACGATCGATAAGTTATTCCTCATTTAAATTCTCTTGGGCCATTGTAAATGAGACCATTCAGTGTGCAAAGGAGTTTCAGAGAATCCAAAGGAGCAATACAAGCAATTCAAAAGATTCTAATATCCCGTGAGTATCAAACTACAAAGTTTAGCAAGTGTTACAGGTATGTACCAGTCTAGATTTTCTGTGTTTTCACTTCATATATACATTTTTATCCATTGTCACTCTATACACCGGAACTAAAGGATTGTTTCTATTGCAGGAACAATTCCTCCAAGAAAACCAACCACCAGGTGATCTTCGAGAGCATGGAAGCTAAAGGAACCAGAGGTGGGAGAAGGCTCTTCCCCAACGACCGCAAAAAAATTAGAATTTTCCCCAAGGCAGAAACCAGTCATCAGGAGATCCACCAAGAAGGTTTTCACTCAACCCCCAGCCTTTGGAGACACAGAGGAAAACACATGGGGCAAGGCGGTACTCCCACACTGGGGATAACTCTTCAAGAATATCAGCCGGGAAGAATTCCCGAAATATATCCCGCACAGTGACCCTGATATGATAAATCTTGATGAAGAAGTGTTCTCGAACATTCGAAGATCATACTTGCACATGGTGGCAAGAAGAACTCCAGTCTTCCCCTGCATAGAACTCCTGAAGTGTCTCATCGACCACGTGAACACACAAAGATGTTTGATTAACGACATCAATGTTGAGTGTGTCAGGGTTTTCCTTTCGGTAGAGGTGCAAAGTTATTACAAGCTTAGAAACCGAGAGGAACGACTAAACATTGATTTCATAGTAAACTTCTATGAGCACCATGACACCAGTCGGGTGATGGCTACATGGTGGAGGGAAGATAAAAATTACACCAATCGAACCTCCGACTGGTACCAGACGACTAACTTAAGGGAGTCGTTTATCTATCTAATGGCCCTCATCTGTTGGTTGTATGGGTAGAAGGACTGTTCCAGGTTTTCAAAGGCATGGATGCCTCTAGCTTACATAGTTTCCATTTCTAGGAGAGATTTCAATTGGAGAGCCATCATTTCAAAGTAGCTGAGCATCTACATACAACAGGCTCAGACGTCGAAAGAAGGAGAGACTCCATCCTTTTACATGGCTTCGTATTTGTTGGATGTCATGTGCACTAGGAATGTCTTTGTTGACATGAACTTGAGCTCACACACCTCAGAACTCCCGGTCCACGTTTACTTCAGCATCCCGTGGGAGAACAGGTACAAAAAATCCTACTCCCTCATCTGGGATGAATTCATCTCATGCATTCATTTCATTCTTTTCAAGAAAGAGTGTCCAATATTATCGACTGCGGGCAAAAAGGTGATAGAAAAAGTTGGCCACTGGTATCTGGACAAACACGATACCTACATTAGGGTATTCAAGGCCATTGGAGCACCTCATCTCCTACCCGCACATGTCCCCGACCGTCTTGTTTTTGGGGAAATTTTCTAGAAGACCATCCTACAAGGTTACAAACCTACTATGATGAAAGATAAGAAGTGTACATTTATACCTTATGGATTCCATAGAGGTTTCTACCTAGTAAAAGAGACCGCTCAAGCCAATTAGGAAGGATTGAGTCAATTGGAGTTTCGCTTCTAGAACGATCATTTTCGTAAACATGACCCAAGGAGTTTAGTCTTGAAGTACACATCACAAGTGTTGTCCTGTTGGCCTTACACCCACGACAAGTTCAAATATGAGGTCTTCACTGAAAATTCTCAATATTGGGATGAATTTGTTGCAAGGATGGCCGGCCCTAAGGTGACCAGGTTCAAATCCATGAGTTTGGATGAACAGGAAATAATCCTAGAACAACTAGCTCAAGGGGCCCTCAGGGCCAAAGAATAAATGATAGCAGCCAAAGCAGCAAAAGTCCCCAGGGTAGTGGCTAAAATAGTAGAGATTCCCCGAGTAACCTTAGTACAAGATAAAAGTTCCCTCGAGGCTCAGGCTGCGTGGGAGAGGGGGTTACTCATGTTAGAACATGTGCAACGGATAATTGATCAGTTGCAAGATGACCTGGACATCATAAACATGCCAAGGCTCCCTTTCGACTACCCAGATGAAAGCCAAATGGGACCAAGCGGCCCTAAATTCATATACCTTGATGAAATTACTGGGTTAGATGATCCTGAATTCACAGCACCACTGGTCAGATCGCTGATAGGCGTTTTGACTTAGCTAGGAACCGTCGAGGCATCGCAGAGGACCGGTGCCTCAAACCCTTTAAGTGAGTTGATAAAGATATATGACAATGATGAGAGCCCAGAAGTATCTCTTGTGACCCCTGTGCATATCAAAGAAGAAAAGGGACCTGAGAAGATATCTTCCCCTATGCCTGACACCCAAATTCAGGAGGTTCCACAGAAAGAACAAGGAGTCGAAAGTGTCTTGGACACTAAGTTGCTCGATGCACCAGAGACTCAAGCAGGCAGTCCGAAGGACGAGTTAGGGTCAGACGAGCCAAAGGAAGAAGCTCCACAACAGGAAATCGGTGTCTCAACAGTCGATGAACAAGTAAATATCGAGTCTACCCCGGACACCTCTATTTCAATCAGTACTCAAACCCCCGATGTGCGACAGAAAAAAGCCGAGCCTTCAAAGAAGAGGGAGGAAAATCCAGAACCCAGTCTGGAACAATTATTTACCATTGGAAGTCAGAAAAATACACTCACATGGGGGGATCAACAGATTCCCGAACCCATGGAAAAAGTAGCCGAAATACATGTTGTCGCTTATGATCGGAAAAGGAAGGCTATCATCCAGAGAACCACAAAAAACAAGAGGATCACTTTAGATCGCTCCATCCTCATCAACATAGAACATGGTAAAACGTCCAAACTCATCGTTGCAGGGATGGAAATCACAGATGCCACCCTGGACAAAGCTAAAAGAGATGAGGAGGAGTTGGTCGCTGCCATGAAAGAACTGGAAAATTTGCGCCACTTGGAGAAATACTATCAGAACACCACACAGGTCGCGGTGCTCCTAAGGAGTGAATTCCAGAAGTTTAAGTTTTCAACAAATGCGTGTATGATTGGATTTGGAGAAGAACTGTTTCCTATCTCGTCTCATGAATGGATGCAGTAATGAATAAGAGCTATTAAATATATTGATAAGTTATCTGATGCAATGTTTTACAGTTCTTTATTTAATGATGAAAATGAATCTTTGTGTTTTTATGTGATTGATGATTAGAGTTGAGTGAATTATATTACTTACCATCATTTATAACATGCATGTTTTATTTTGATAATTTGTATCTCATTCAGTAATTGGAATACTCACATGGTTAACGTATTAGTATTAGGCTCGTGGTAGGCAATCATTGCCTGCACGCTAGAGTAGAGGGTTATCCCAAGGGTTATCCCAAGCTCAGCCTCTTCTCCTGTAGTTTAGTTTGTTCCCACTTTGTCACCTAGTTTGTTTATATGGGCTTTATCTTATATCAGTCCTACCCAAGAGAAAATACAAAAAGAGAATGTATGAACCGAAGGAGAAAAACCTTCACAAGAAAACATAAAGCCCATCTATTATTTCAGATGGATCGCAAGATCTAGAGAACCATTCCACCATTAAACGTTGCAGAGTCTAATTGGGCCTCAGTGGCAGGTTTGGTTCCTGTTTTTGAGTTAAATGGATTTAGGAACCATCAACAAGACACATAAAATAAATAAGTTGATTAAACATGCCAACCAAGGCAGAGCGTGTGTGGGAAATGTTTTTCATGCTTAGGTAGAAATCCCACACATCGTATTCAACTTTGGGAAGCATATTGTGACCAGGGTAGAGTTAAGGTGCACAATATTTTTCATGATTAAGTAGAATTCCCACTTTAGCTTCAACCTGGGAGCATTCTAATAAATTAATGGGGAAAAGGGCTTGGAAAAATTATGCATCCTGGACAAAGGGCATCACACCCTCTACAAAGGCACCCATAAATGAGACAATATGATCCCTTGTATGTCAAGAAACCTCATGCCCAAAATTATTACCCCCATCCACCTCATACTCTTCACATTACTTAGAGAGGCTCCACCTGGGAAACACTCCTTGACTTGGGGAATGATTCACCCAATAGGTCACCACGACAACCCTCCCATACCTAGATTTGGCAAGTTTCATAAGGTCTTTGAGCATTTGTTTATTTTGAGAGGGGGGATTTGATGCACATGTTTTGGTGGTTCTTTTATTATATATGTCTTGCTTGATATGTTACTTGTGACTTGTGAGCCCTTGGAGGGAAAATTTTCTTATCTTTGCATCTCCTTGACAGGTGGAAGACATTTCGTGAAGGCACAAGGTCACTTGGACCTTCACTTGTGAATTGAAGCTCATGGGATGGATGATGCACCCTTTCTACTTGGACACTTGGATGAGGGAAGTTTCCTTTGGAGGAACTTGAGGCTCCCTTGCAGGTGATTTTATATCCTTCCTAACCCCAACGACTTGCCTTTGGAGACCATGCACTACACTTTTGGGGTATGACGTCACATGTGGAAGTCTAGGGTTTGATGGTGTTGGTGGTTTTTATGATGACCTGACACCTTTTGATGGAGATAAATGTATGCCATTCATTAGAGAACTAGGTGGATTTGTCCATGCATACCTTTCGAGTCCCAACAATTTCTTCTAGAGGGAAAAACGTCTCACTTGGAGGCTAATCAGGGCATCACATCACCCCTTTTAAAGGATTTTTTATGTAAATTTTGAATTATGTTCTGTAAAGGGGGAATTAGAGGAGGTTAGCCTCCCTAATTGTGTTTTACCCTAAGTAAAGTGGAAAAACTTTTTTTAGGTGACCTTGTATAAATAAATTTCATTTCATTTTATCATATCAACTCACTTCAGAATTACATTCATCTTGGCTGAAATTTTATCTCTCTTTGGGAAAATTGCATATCTCTCTCTTGTACTCTCTTTGGATGCTAGTTATTCTCTTGTGGAAGAAGTGGTGCACTATCTCTATTGGATTCTTATCTCTTTCATGTATAGTGTAACATTCTTGGTAGATAAGGTTTTACTTTCTATCTTTTGGAATTGGTAAGGAATTTTTGCATATTGCTAGTATTTATTCTTGTGGCATGGTTGTTCTTGTCTAAAACCTTGGAGGAGTATAAGGGCATACACCCTCCACCAAGTCTATCATTATTTTTAATTGGATAATCTATTGAAAAGGTTGTTATGAGGAGTAAAAGGGATTACACCCTCCTAGATTTACCTTACTAGGTTTTGCGTGCTCTAGGAAGTAAAAGGGCTTACACACCTATAGATGTTGCAAACCCTAGGTCTTAAACAAGAGACTCAATAACCCAATTGATAAGGAACTTGTCTATTTTTGCATTGGATAAATAAAATCATTGCATTGGAATACATGAAAAATAGAGATTTTGTGATTGTCTAAATTGGAAGTTGTTCTTCATGCTTTTAGCTTGCTTGGGCCACTAAGGCATCTAGCTTGCCCTAGTAATTCTCTTGTTGTAATCAGATTAATGTTGCAGCCATTAGGGCCTCCAGAAAAACACTCTTAAAACTCTCTCATTACTCAGTAATATACCATTGAAATTTGTTTGCAAGCTTCCATAATTAATCTGCTTGTCATTGGCTATCTTTTGGGAGGATTGTTTGTTGATTTTAGTGGTTAGATTTTGTTGTTGTAGAAAATGTTTGATACAGCCACTTGGATGTTATAATAATTTACTGATAACACCTAAAAACAACTCTAATTTTCATTAAATTCTTGTGTTATTCAATGGAAGTTAAACTAGACATTGCTAGCTTAGTTTCTAATACCTTTTACTTGACTTTTGGAAACATACTTTGCAGCCATTTAATACTTTACATTGCTAATATGTGTGTGTGTGTCTGTGTGTGTGTGTGTGTGTGTGTGTGTGTGTGTGTGTGTTATGTTGAATTTTTTGGACAACAAGGTTCCTTTCTTGTTCCCCTTTCATATAAGGCTTGTATATCTATTTTGTGTCTTGTTCCGAGCAGGTTTAACAGTGCCTTGCATGTACACAACATATTGGAAACCACCCTTCATCAACAAGACTCTTTTTCAAGCCTCTTACCACTTCCAAAATTGACCTATAGGGGCTTCATTGGTCATTCTACTAATTTCCATCTCAATCCCCCTAAGGTCACCTGGATTCCCCCCTTGTGGTGACTTATCATTACTAAAGCTAGGGGATTATCTATCTAAGGTGACAGTGGGTAGATACTTCCATAGTTGTATCACTCTTATGGATTGGGTTAGGCTATGCCCAACCTAAAATTTATGCGAAAACATTTTGGTGCCATTGTCGGGGAGGATTTTGAATCCTCTTTCATGCCCTAATGACACTTTGGCAAGATTTGATCCCAAATCCTTTACCCCTAGCTTGCCTGGAATCCACTTGAGGAAAGTTCCCTTCCTTTTCTTAATGAGATATTCATAAATCTCATCTGGTGACTCCACCATCCCATAATATGTCTTTCCAAAAGACCTTTCCCCCTGGAATATCAAGCCTTCTAAGGTTTACCAAAGAAAACCTCCTTTTAACTCCCCCATTGTCAAAAACCTCTTCCACGGTAACCTTCCCTTTTCCCCATTGGCTCATCCTTGTGCAAAATACCTTTTTAATCCCTTGAACTTTGTTTCCATTGTTGCATATCCCAATTCTATGCCTAAAGAAACCAATAATTGGTTGCCAAACTTTTTAGGAAACAAGGTGATCACAGTCGAAGAACACCTCTATGCAATTGGTCGAGATACTAGCTACATCCCTTACTAAATATTCCCAGAGGTGGTTCAAAGGATATCCTGGAAATCACCTAGCATCGTATGAATATTTTTCTAAGTTTTTCAAAAGCAGATGGGCAACAAAGAAGGGTAAAGAAATTTTGATGACTCGGTTCAACTAGATTAATAAGAAAGAGAACCAGACAGTGAGTGAATTTGACACCATAGACAAATCCTGAAGGATTTGTGCCCATCTGAGGCAATTGTCTGTCACCTCTATGTGAATTCCTTTGAAGGGAAGTTTGGTTTCATCCTAAGGGATAAGAAACCCAACACTTTAGAAAAATCTAAAGAGTACAATGTATAAATCAAAGAGAATATTCTTTACTCCAAGATTGATCCATATCAGTATCCTTGTACTAGGATGGAAGAAAAGACAAAGACGACAACAAGAAACGCGCCAAATCCAATAACTATCCTAGCTCATAAGCTTGATCAAATGAATGTTCGGTTCGTCCAAACTCATAATCAAGTTATGAACGGATTGGCAAGTCTCGAAATAAATTAATCTGCTCTAAGACCTCCATTTTTTAGATAACAGAGGGATGCTACAGGTTGGAAGGAAAAACCTCAACAAAAGGCAAAGGCTCTCGATACTTTGAACCCTGTTGGGATGGTCAATTTGGAGGAATCATCGTGGTTTTCTCCTTGTCAAGAACTCCATCGAGAAGATGAATTTTCCAGACAAGAGGAGGACTCCCATGATAGCATGAACTTCATAGACACAATTTGTGCCTTCCAAGATGATGAGTATGTGGACATTACATAGTGTTAGCGTTAGAAGTCACTCCTGGATTGCTTGCAGGAGCAGAGCCCAACGCCCATCAGTTTTATGTCACGATTTGTTTATGAAGGGTGATCAAATGGAGATAACGGCCCTAGGAGGTATCGCTCTAACTCAGGGACTGAGTCTGGTTCATAAGGACAGAGGAGGTCTGGAATCCTAACTTCATCCAGTGGGTTGATTTAAACATGAACAGGTGGAAGACTTAGGAGAAAGTGGACAAACAGCTCTGGGCATCAGGCTTGCAGCAGTTTGCAGAGGAAAAACTCCGAAAACAGGATCCTCCTGGTTCAGGGCTTCAAGAAGATGAAAGAGGACTTGATTGGATCCTCCAATTCCAAGTCATTCAGCACTAAGAGAATTACAGGGATTGATTAGAGGCTCCGTAACTATTATAGTGATCCATTACAACATCATCCTATAATAGTTACAGCTCAACTGGATCCTCCAATTCCGAGCTGCTCTAATACAGTGTAAACAAAGACATGGAAGAAACTGGCATTCATAAGGCAAGAAGTCTCCAAAGTTCATACATAACCAGAACAACAATGCTTCATTAAAATTTTACAACCCGGGAGCT
>ML805411.1:46180-128852 GCA_009831015.1 Picea engelmannii | reverse complement strand
TGGATCCTCCAATTCCGAGCTGCTCTAATACAGTGTAAACAAAGACATGGAAGAAACTGGCATTCATAAGGCAAGAAGTCTCCAAAGTTCATACATAACCAGAACAACAATGCTTCATTAAAATTTTACAACCCGGGAGCTCTACTCAACCATCGATCCTTACAAAAGTGGCAAAAATGCCTACATATACTTGGAACAAAAATACTGGAAGCGAAATCGAGACATGGCATTGAAGGCATTACGTCTGTATGCTTACTGCGCCTGCAATCTCTGGGCAGTCGTGGTCTTCAGTCAGACGCAATCGCGTTCCAAAGGACCTGAGAAAGAATTGACAGGCTTACAGTCAATTCTAGACCTTCCATTTATGGAGGAAATGATGTTCAACCACCATCAACTGCCGCAATAACTGTTCCATTGGGATCGGGGAAGGCCCTGGCCGACTCTGTAGCTTCAGGACATGGAAACCTTCATATTCTACCATTTAAATCTTGCTTGGAGGGATCATGGTAGGACTGACGAGTTGACGCGAAGTAGTGAATGGACAGTGATCGGTCAGGGAAAACGATAGGGCGGATATGAGTGACAGGGTCCATGAGTTTTGAAGTGTATGAGCCAGGTGGAGGAACACAATGGCCAAGAAGAAAATGCAGATGTCATGGTACGGGAAAAAGACGTGGCGGCAGGGGATAGGTAAATGGAGGTCTGTGATGAATGTTTCGGGATTTCGGGAATTCAGGATTCGCGAGTTTGGAGTGCGCGAGTTCCTTGTATCCAGGATCTTCGATATCCCGATGTGCGATGAGCTCCTTTCCTAGGGGCTAGCCCCTACCAGCTAAACATGATCCATATGACCTGTCCTCGCGCGACCAGAGCCAAACACCATCGGAGTTTCGGCGTTTGCGATTTCGACGAGCACGCATTCCTCGGACTCGTGATATCCTGCCACTTGTACTCCACTATAGTCCTCAGTTCCGTCGGGAAATCGTGTATCGTCATATCGTGATTCCTGCTGCCATGTGCACGGGAATTTCACTTCCCCGATCCCCGACTCTGCGGGATCTCTCGCCACGTGTCTCCTCTGAAGAACGGCTATGATCCTCTCGGCACTTCTGTGGGCCCGAGTTCCCCGATGTTCTCGGCACTTCGCGTCTCGCGAAATAATAGAGCTGCCCTTTGTGTGTTGAAGTCACGACGGGCGAAACGCCGAGATGGCCAGCCCTTGCGACACGCGCCCCTGGATCGAACGACTCACAATTGGCCTCCCAATAGAAAAGGACCCCTTTACTGCTAAACGTCCGGTGAATTTACAACTCCGAGATCCCGATGACCATTGATCTGCTTCGTGGGCGGGTCTCGGCTGCCAATATCAAAACTTTGCCCGCTCGCTTGATCTGCTACTTTGGAAAAACAAAAATTCTCTGAGCTGCGCATGAGCACTTTGCGCAACTAGCGGGGCTGAATGCTTCTCGAACCCATGACTAGAATTATTGCTAACACACAGGAACAAATTGTTGGAATGTTTTTAAATACTAAGAGGGGGTGTGAATCAATATTGCTTCTTTTTCTCAATTTAAATTGATTTTTTTATGAATTTATGAACCATAACAATTTATCAACAAGAATGTATAGAACTCTGAATTTTAAATGTAACAATCATAAAAAAAATTACATTTCATTTACATGTTACAGTTTGTAAGAGACACCAATCTCTCTTCTTTTGAGCACCAACTGAAGGAGACACTAATCTCCTGTTTTCCAAAAACCAACTCCATGTAGATTAGGCTCCAACCTATAGAGGACTCCAATCCTCTTGTTTTCAAGCACCAACTTGAGGAAGTTGAAACTCCTTGTTTCAGGCTTCAACCTGTAGAGGACTCCAATCCTCCCTTGCTTATACCTTCCGCCCTCACTTCATGTGTATGTTTCAGGTTTCATATAATTCCTTGGACTCTGCTTTTGTTTTATGTCTTCTAAATTAGCTCACAAAGACACTTTCATTTCACCATGATTTTTCTATTTATATAATATTTCAATATGTATGTCATTGTATTATTGTGTCTTTTTAACATAATCAGTTCACCTCTTCATTTAATTATAACAATAATGTTGTCATTAATAGTTGATTTTTAATTTAAAAAACTTCAAATCCCATGTAGTTTGTTCAACATTTATCCCTTCACTTGCCAAAAACCATGTAGTTTTAATGGAATGGTTGGGTTCTCAACTCTGTTTTGCTATTTTTGTAATTGTTTTGAACAAAACTCTGACCCTGGGGATTTAACTAGATTCAAATTATGAATTATTAATAAGTTTCTTTGAGTGTTTTTTTACAATATAAAGTTCTTCTTTTATTTATTTTATAAAGTATTCATAAAGGCTTTTTAATTGCAGTTTGAAAACCTTATTTTCCTTGTCTTCGTAGTTTTCTTTTGATCGGGTTTTTAGTCCTTATAGGTATGAATCGACCCCTCTATTTCAAAGATTTTCATTGTGTCCTCAGTATTTCAAAAGATTAGATTTTGGATTAGTTTTCTCTCTGGTCTCTTTCTTGTATCGAACATTACGTAGGTGCTAAAATTGTGGCCCATTTTCCCATAGGCCCAAATAATGTGACCAATAGCTAGATGCATAAGGCACAAGGCATGTTCTCTACACTATTCTAAAGGAACCTTTTTATTTTCACCAGGTGACCACTCCCTATGACCAGGAGTTATCCCAGTTGGATTTTTAACTCATTGCAACTTCATATATGACCTCGACTTGTGACCGAGGGCGAGAATCTACACTCCTTATCTTTGCACTTAACCAAATCAATGATTGTGTTTTAATCATCATTTGAGTGGACAGTTTGCGTCCATTTTCACATTTCCATTTGTGTTGACTCTAGTAAACACTCACAAAATGTGAATTAATTGTGGATTGTCTGATCCAATCGACAGTGTACATGACAAAATATAAGGTGGATTTGAGTTGAGACTTTGGGTCCGGCCCTGTCATATAACCATCGTCCTAGTTTAAAAGCGCAAGGGATTAAGACTATCGGATCTTCTTGCTCCCATTATGATCAATGATCAATGTTGATTTCTAGTTTTGAATAGTCATGTGGCTTGATCTAGTGATCTAACGATCAGAGTGAGACTCTAAGGATTTATTTTCATTTTTCCACACCTATGAAGATGATCATAGCATTGATCTTTACAGTAAAATAGAAGGGAGAATTATTGCAACCTTTAATTGCTCACAACTTTTCATTCCATTAAAAAAACAAACTTTGATATGTTCCCCTTGTTTTTGGTATTTAGAGCACAATGACTTCTTTTGAGATTCCATTGTAACGGTCTTCCAATGATACTTTCATGAAGTGAACATTTTTGTTTATTTTAATTACTTCTTCTATGAATGGATCGAGTAAATGTTTCCAGTAACTTTTGTTGGGACATTAGTAAGAGTGCATCAAACTTACACAGTTAATAGAGTTATAAACCATATTGACTTATTTTGGTGTTCAATGACACCACCATAACACCTTGTCCAATCCTTCTATCTAAATGAAAATAGCATATTATCCCCTTTTGACATCAATGCTAACACCTAACACCTTGTCCAACATGGGTTTGTCAATACCATATTGACCATGTTTTCCATTTTTGACATCAATGCCAACACCATAACACCAGGTCCAACATTCTCCCCCTTTAGCATTGATGGAAACAAAGTAAAACACCTTTCCAATTAACTGAGTTTTTTTGTTTCTTCTCCCCCTTTGAAAATAATGCAGAAGGGATGTTTCTTTGCTCCCCCCTGAGGTTATAGTCCCCCTTCCCATATAATCATTCTCTGATGAAACTTGTGCAATTCAAATAGATATAGATATTACCCCCAATTTTTGTCTAAGGTATTCAAAAGTACTCATGGGTAAAGGTTTTGTGAATATATCTACAATTTTTTCTTTAGTATCCACATATTCCACCTTAACAATTTTTTGAGAAACATGTTCCCTTAAAAATAAAATTTAATTGGGATATGCTTGGTTTTTGAGTGCATGACAAAATTATTAGAAAGGCTTATAGCATTGGTATTGGCATAGTTCATAAGAATTGGATGATCATACTTTATTTGTAAGTCTTCTAGAGTTTGTTTCATCCAGATTACTTGAGTGCAGTAAGATGCAGCATAAATATATTCATCTTTTGTTGTAGATAGTGATATGGAGGTTTGATTTTTACTTAGCCATGACACAAGACATTTTCCTAGGAAGAATGCCCCTCCACTAGTTTTCTTTCTGTCACCAATACTTCCTGCCCAATTTGCATCAATATATGCAGTTAAAGTGAAGTCTTCTCCTTTTGGATACCATAATCCAAAATCCAAGGTGCCTTTCAGATATCAAAAAATCCTTTTAACTGCCTTCATATGTGTTTATTTAGGTGTAGATTGAAATCTGTCCACTACTCCTATAGCTTGCATGATGTATGGTCTTGTTTTTATTGCATAAAATAGGCTAACAATCATTGATTTATACATGGTTCAGTATACTTCTAGTAATTCATCATCTTTTCTTAGTTTGCATCCTGTAATCATATGAGTACTCATAGTTTTACAATCCTCCATTTGAAATTTCTTCAACATTTCTTTAATGCATTTGGTATGAGAAATAAATATTCATTTTTCTAATTGTGAAACTTGTAATTGTAGGAATAATGTCAGTTCACCAACCATTGACATCTCGAAATATTTTTGCATTTTTGTAGAAAATTGCTTGCTTAGAGGATTTAGAATATTTCCAAAGTTGATATCGTCCACATATACCACATCAATAATTATATTCTTATTTTCAATTTTAATGTAAACATTGTTGTAAGTAGCTCCTCTTTTGTATCCTTCTTGTTGTAGATGATTATCAAGTCTTGAAAACCATGCTCTGGGAGCTTGTTTGAGACCATACAATGATTTATTTAATTTGCAAACATAGTCTTTATTTTCTGATAACATAAATCATTTAGGTTGTTCTATATAAACTTCTTCTTCTAAATTTCCATTTAAGAAAGCATATTCGACATCCATTTGATATATTTTAAAGTCTTTAAAACATGAAAATGCCAAAAACATTTTGATGGCTTCTAATCTAGCTATTGGGGAAAATGTTTCCTCAAATTCAATTCCTTCTACTTGAGCATATCCTTTACACACTAATCTTGCTTTATTCCTTATAACTTGAACATCTTCATCAACTTTATTTTTAAAAATCCACTTGGTCCCCACCACTTTTTTTTCTTTTGGTCTTGGGACAAGCTCCCGGGTTTGATTTTTCTCTATTTGATCAAGCTCTTCATTCTTGGATTTAATCCAATCTTAATCTTCATTGGCCTCTACAAATGTTTTGGGTTCTATTAGGGAGATCATTTCTTGTTTTGATTCATATGTTATCCTTCCTCTTGTTTCAACTCCAACACTTTTGTTGCCTATGATTTGACTTTCAGGATGATCTCTTTGTACTCTTCTTGATGGTGCTTTTGACTCTTGTCTCGGTGATGCTTCCTCTTCATTTTCTTCTTCACTTTGTGATTCTTCTTCTTGTATTTATTTATTTTCTTCTTCTTTATCATCATTTCTTCTTCTTTCATCAACTTTTGAATTATCTTGAGATTTGATTCTTCTTGATTTTAGATCATCCACTTTTACGTTTGCAATTTCCACAATTTTGTGCAATCTCATATTGTAGCATTTGTAGGCCTTTTATTGGAATAGTAACCAAGAAATATACCATCATCTGATCTGGAATCAAATTTTCCTAGGATATCATCGTCTCTTTTTATATAGCATTTTCTCCCAAAGACTATGAAGTGTTTGATTGATGTTGGTCTGCCAAACCATAACTCATATGGTGTCATGTCATGGTTGACCGTAAGTTGTGCTTTGTTAAGTATGTATACCAATGTATACAGTGCTTCTCTCTAATATGTGTATGGGAGTTTGGATTCAGTTAACATAGTTCTCACTACTTCTTTAACAGTTCTATTTTTCCTTTCAGCAACTCCATTTTGTTAAGGAGTTCTTGGAGCTGAAAAGTGTCTTTTAATTCCATGATCTTCACAAAACTCATTGAACTCATTTGAGGTAAAGTCTCCTCCATTGTCTGATCTTAGGTACTTGATTTTGAGATCAATTTCATTTTCAACATGTGCTTTGAAGACTTTAATTTTTTCTAATGCTTCTGATTTTTCTTTAAGAAAATATACCCAAGTCATCCTTCTATAGTCATCAATTAATAAAATGAAGTAATGTTCACCGTGTATGCTTTTAGTTCTTGTTGTTCCACAAAGTTCAGTGTGAACAGGTTCTAATGGTTTTTATGTAGAGTATTATTTTGTCTTGAATCTTACTCTTGTCTGCTTTCCATGTTGGCAGTTCCTACAAACATAGTTTGAAGGTTTTATAATTTTTGGCATGTTTTTCACAGCTTCCTTCTTACTAACTTTTATCAAGTTGTCAAATCTTATGTGTCCCATTATTCTATGCCATAGCCAACTTTCATCTATTTGGCCAATGCAACATTTTTCTTCTTCTTCAATGTTTAAGATATAAACATTTCTTGGTGTCCTTGATGCAACAACCATTAATTTTTCTGAGTCTTCTTTTCTAATTTCACATTTTTTAGAGTCAAATATGAGTATGTGTCCTTGATCACATGTTTGGATCACAATGAGGAGATTAGGCTTCAAATTTTCAACTGATAGCACATTTTCTTCTTTAGATCTATTATTTCCTATACTGATTGTACCCTTTCCAAGTATCTTGGCAAAGACATTATCTCCAAATGTAACGCTTCCTTTTTCTTTCCTTTCCAGACTAAGGAATTTGTCTTGATCTCCAGTCATATGCTTTGAACATCCACTGTCAACATACCATTGACTCCTTTTATCTTTAGCATATAAGTCTACCTTACATTGTTTTCTTTTCCTCCATTTTTTTTCTTTCCATGTCTTCTTATGCTTTTATTCTTGAATTTTGGAAGTTTTTATGGGATGCTTTGGTAGTCTACAATCACTAGATTTGTGATCATAATTGTTGCATTTGTGGCATTCAAAATTGTAATCTTGCAGTGGAGAGAATGAATTTTAGTTTATGTTCTCTTGATTATTATTATTCTTGTTGTTCTTATAACCGTATCTTTGAACATTTTTATGAATGTATTTTCCATAAGGTCTACAATGTAATGCTTAATGCCCAAATTGCATGAGAAACAATAACCAAGAAAGAGATGTTGATACCTTTTTGGGAGAGTTCTTCTTATAGTTGTATTCCTTCTATATTAATTTTCATTTGAAGGGAGAGAAGATTTATGTTGATTAAAATTAGTCTTTATTTTGCTTTCTTCCTTTTTGAAAGAGCTTTGAAGGGAAATTACATAACTGTTCTTATTTTTATCAGTTTGTTGAGATGTAGAGTTATATCCTTTGTTAGAATTATTTTGATCATAACCCAGTCCTAACTTATTACTTGATGATATTTGACTGTTAAGAATATCATCCAATATTCTTGAACTATTTTCGAATCTTGATTGGTTGTTTCCTTTCTCAAGTTCTCTTTTTAGAAAAACAATTCCAACCTCTAGCTTTTCATAGTCTAGTTGTTTTTCATTGAGTTGTTTACTTATGACCTCTTCAATTTTTTTGGCTTCTTGGAGTTGAGTCTATAAGTCAATAATGATTTTTTATTATTCCTTGATGGTTATTGAAACTTCCTTTTCTCCTGATTTTTGTTTTCCTTCATATTCTAATACTTTTCCTATTAATGATTTGTTCTTCTTTTTATATTTTCTTAGTTCTTCAAGAGCACTAATAAGTTCTACTTAAAGGTCTACTTCTCCTTCAACTTTAGAGTTTTCTTCATTGTCATCAACAACATTATTTTGATTTGATATGCCCATAAATAAAAGTTTTCTCTAGTCATCTTCACTCATGTCAAATGAACTATTGTCTTCTTTGGAGTAGAAGTTTTTCTTTTTCTTGTAGAATTTATTCTTGTTTCCAGTTTTTCTCTTCCTAAGTTCTTTATGGTTATAAGTATCTTCATCATCACTATACACCTGCTTAGGATAGGGACATTTGGAGGCAAAATTCCCAACATTTCCATAGTTGAAGCACTTGAAGGGTAACTTTCCTTCATATTTCCCAGACCCTTTCTAGTGTTTCCTTATAAAATTGGCCTTTTCTTCTTCTGATATATCTGAGTGATTTCATTTGGCACATGCTCATGGTTCTTTGTTGTTTTTTATGCTTTGAAGGTTGTTTCCATTTTTCATGACTTTTCTTGCCCGGTTCTCATTTCATAGGCTATAAGAATACCATGAAGTTCATCCATTGTAAGTTTGTAAAGGTCTTCTCAATCTTCCAAGGTAGATACCTTGGCATCATATCTCATTGGTAATGATCTCATCACCTTTTGGACAATAATTTTACCTTTTAACTCTTCTCTTAGTGCTTTGATTGAATTGACTATTTCATCCACTCTTTAAAAATATTTTGCAATGTTTTCTTCCTCTTTCATCTTCAAACTCTCAAAATTCCCTCTGTATGTTTCAATTTTTGCTTTCTTAAATTTTCCATCTCCTTCATAGATGATTTTAAGTTTGTCCCAAATTTATTTTTTTGATTTACAATGCATCACTTTTACAAATATGGGGTTTTCTAATCCACCTAGAATTGCATTAACATCCCTTGAATCATCATTGTAGAGTTTTTTTGCAGTAGCATCTAAAGGTGCAGTAGTTGGTGTAGTGTAACCATTTACCACAGATAGCCAAACATCACATCCAAGATCCATTAGATAACTTTTCATCCTTATACTCCAAAATGAATAATCATTTCCTTTGAACAATGGTGCTTTGTTGGAGGACATTCCTTCTTGTTGATCCATTGGATTCTCAGAATCCTCCTTCAATTGGTTAGACTGTGGTGAAGGAACCTGATCTGATACCAATTGTTCGAATTTTGTTCAATACAGAAAGGGGGGGGTGAATGAACATTTCTTCTTTTTCTCAAATTAAATTATTTTTTATGAATTTATGAACCATAACAATTTATCAACACGAATGTACAGAACTATGAATTTTAAATGTAACAATCATAAAAAAATTACAATTCATTTGCAAGTTATAGTTTGTAAGAGACATCAATATCTCTTCTTTTGAGCACCAACTCTAGGAGAAACCAATCCCATGTTTTCCAAGCACCAACTCCCTGTAGATCAGGCTCCAACCTATAGAGGAATCCAATCCTCTTGTTTTCAAGCACCAACTTGAGGAAGATGCAACTCCTTGTTTCATACTTCAACCTGTAGAGGACTCCAATCCTCCCTTGCTCCTCCCTTCCACCCTCACTTCATGTGTATGTTTTGGGTTTCGTATACTTCCTTGGAATCTGTTTCTTTTTCTTATCTTCTAAATTAGCTCACAGAGACACTTTCATGTAACCATGTGTTTTATATTTATATAATCTTTCAATAGGTATGTCATTGTACCATTGTGTCTTTTTAATAGAACCATTGCACCTCTTCATTTAATTATAACAATAATAATGTCATTTTTATTTTGTCATTAATAATTGAATTTTAAGTTAAAAATCAATTATTAATGACAAAATAAAAATCTTCAAATCCCTTGTAAGTTGTTCAGCATTTATCCATTCTCTTCCCAAAAACCTTGTGGTTGTAATGGAATGGTTGGGTGTTCAACTCTGTTTTGCTATTGTTTTAACTGTTTTGAAACAAACTCTGACCCTGGGGATTTTACTAGGTTCGAATTCTAAATTATTAATAAGGTTCTTCGAGTGTCTTTTTACAATAATAAGTTCTTATTTTATTTATTTTATAAAATATTCATAAAGTATTTTTAATTACAGTTTGAAAACCTTATTTTCCTTGTCTTCATAGTTTTCTTTTGATCAAGTTTTTAGTCCTTACAGGTATGGATCGCCTCCTCTATTTCAATGCTTTTCATTATGTCCTCAATCTTTCAAAAGATCATATTTTGGCTTAGTTTTCTCTCTGGTCTCTGTCTTGTATCAAACATTGGGTAGGTGCTCAAATTGTGGCCTCTTTTCCCCCTAGGTCCAAACAATGTGACCAATAGCTAGATGCATAAGGCGCAAGTCATATTCTCTACACTATCTTGAAGGCACCTTTTTATTTTCACCAGGTGATCACTCCCTATGACCAGAAGTTATCCCAGTTGGATTTTTAACTCATTGCAACTTCATATACGACCTCAACCTATAACCAAGGGTGAGCATCTACACTCATTATCTTGGTGCTTAACCAAATCAACAATTGTGTTTTAATCAACAGTTGAGTGGACAGTTTGCATCCATTTTTGCATTTTTGTTTGTGTTGACTCTAGTCAACAATCACAAAACATGAATTAACTGTGGATTTTCCGATCCAATTGATGATGGACGTGACACAATATAAGGTGGATTTGAGTTGAGGCTTCGGGTCTGGCCCTATCAATTAACCATCCTGCTAGTTTAAACATGAAATGGATTAGTACTGTCGTATCTACCTACTCCCTTTTTGATCAAGAATCAACATTGATTTATAGTTTTGAACAGTCATGTGGCTTAATCTAGTGATCTGATGATCACAGTGAGACTCTGAGGATTTCTTTGCATTTTTCCACACCAATGACTGATCCGGATAGATTTCCACACATGGAAGGACTTTATTGTGCTCACCATGTTGAATTGCAGAGTGGTGAAGATGGTGAACTTATATGTTTTGAGTTTTATATTTCTCATGCATTTTATTAATGCTTTGTGGGGAAAGGGTCTCATGCATATTATTTATGCTTTATGAGCTTTTGAAAAACGCATACATTATTATTCATTATTGATGTAAAATGATTAATACTTTTGAGGGAAATTAAACTCACGTATTTATCATTAAATTATCATTTTGGAAATTGGTTTTTATGTGAGAAACCACCTCACACCAATTTTCCATTATTCTCAATTATAGGTTGAGAGAATCAAGGACATGGATGAAGAGTCTTTGGGTGGTTTTTATACTTTTCCCTTTATGTACTTGAATATAGTTTGAGATCCTATATTTATGGATCTTGTTTTTCCTCTTTTGTAATTAGAACCTAGTAATATGGATCTAGGAGTGAGTGAGGAAAACTATATAAGACCTTATGTGAGCCCTATGTAAGGAGGAGAGTAATGGAGAGTTAATGAGTGGAGTTAGAAAGACATAGTGCTACTACTCCTAAGCTTTCAGAGACATATTCATTTAAGTTAGTATCTTTCTTGATGTATGGAGAGGTATGAGTGTGAGAAGTCTTATTGAATCCTCATTGAAGGAGAAGGCATCTCTTATGTAATCAATTATGATAAGGTCCCAACATATTTTGAAGAAGGAATGAAAGTGATCTGTATTCCAATTGAAGCAGATCTGGAGATGTAGCCCAGGAGGGGTGAACTCTGTTACCAACATTGGTTGTCTCTCTCTCTTGTCTTTTCATGTCATTATTCTATTTGAGTTCATGTATGTTATGTATTCTTGTTTACAATCATGGTTAATCATGGATTCATAATCCCTTTAATCCTTATGAAATTAATTCGTCAGAAAAAAATGATTCTTGATTGAAAACTTGTGTAGAGTAAGTACTCCCTCGTTTTCAGATCAATGATGATGATTAGAGCATCGATATTTACAGTAAAATAGAAGGGAGAATTATTGCAACCTTTAATTTCTCATAACTTTTCATTCCATTAAAACACCAGACTTTGATTGTTTCCCCTTTTTTTTGTATTTATAGCATAGTGACTTCTTTTGAGATTCCATTGAAATAGTCTTCCAATGAAACTTTCATGAAGTGAACCTTTTTGTATGTTTTAATTGCTTCTTATGTCAATGGATCCAGTAATGTTTTCCAGTAACTTTTGTTGGGACATTAGTAAGAGTACATCAAACTTACACATTTAATAGAGTTATAAACCATATTGATTTATTTTGATGTTAAATTACACCACCATAACACCTTGTCCAATCATTCTATCTAAATGACAATACCATATTATCCCTTTTTGACATCAATTCTAACACTTAACACCATGTCCAACATGGGTTTTTCAATACCATATTGACCATGTTTCCCCTTTTTGACATCAATGCCAACACCATAACACCAGGTCCAACACAAATTGATGAAGTAAGGAAGAGAGGAGCCAGAGAAGGTTGGATCAGAGTGCTTAATCAATTGATGGAAGATCAGAGGAAATAATTGAAGAAGAGGAAAATATTGACATATGAAAGAAGAAACAAAACTCATCTCCCTCCGCGACAAGTTCCAGTTCATCCACCACTAGAGAATAAAGATCCTTCTTAGCCAAGAAAGGAAGCTCCACCTCTCTAGTATAGAAGGGTGCCTCACCTCCCCCACCTCGAATTCGTGACTTGCTTCCAAGACAAACACATGCAAATGAAGAAATCCAATTGAACATAGACGTCCCAGCCATGATTGGAAAGATGAATATGGCACTTCCTATGGTGGAGATGTGAAAGATTATTTATATCATAAGAGAATTTTTGAACGCATTGAAGGTGCCAAATGAGGGAGAAGACCCTCATGTGATCTTGAACACCATGTACCATGGATGGAAAAGGGATGAAAACCCTCCCTTTTATATTTCTTTGGGTGTGAATGATATCTATTTGAACAATTGTACGTTGGATTCTGGAGCCTCGACAAATGTGATGTATTTGAAGGTTATGAAATAAATTGGCTTGAAAACAACTCACCCATATGGAAATTTATGTCGCATTGATTCTAAGAAGGTGAAAATTTATGGTCTCATAGAAAACGTGGAGGTCTATTTGGAATATTTTCCTCATATCGACATCCTCATGAACATAGTAGTGATTGATGTTCTGAAATCTTGGGGCATGATATTATCAAGAATTTGGGATACCATGCTTGGTGGATTTCTCAGTATGGACCTTACCCATGCACACATTTCTATGGGAGATGGTACTTTTGAAATTCTCTATAATCGAGAGGTGTCCAGAAAACATGTATTAGACAGGAATGATCCTGACTACAGTAGAAAGGATGCCTTTGATGAGGCTCTAGACACAATTGAGTATGATCCATAGGACCTACCTTTTATGTAGGAAGACTACATAGATACGCTACTTCCAAGGACAAATGAATACAAATAAAAAAATTGCAAAATTTCAAAGAAAAGAGTCGGGGTCCATCAAGATACTGAAGAAAGAAGAAGATAAAATAGATAAAGAACGTGAAAGGGTCATTAAAGATATGGTAAATGCAGAACCACCTTCATACCCTTACATTGAGAACATACCTTACATTAACTTCAGTGAAGGGAGCCTTTAACTCATGTGAGATAAGAGAAAGGGCAAGCCCAAGTATGATCAGAATAATGATGTCTTATGGCTTGGCCCTTACATCGTCAAGAAGAAGTCTGAGAAGGGAAACTATTACTTGTCATCCATGGATGGGATAAAGATTCCATTACTAGTTGATGGTTCTCTTCTCCAACCCTATGTTCAAGGAACCTAACTTCTTCAGGGCCCAGGCCCAGGCCCGAGGTAAGTAGGTAGGTCATTTACATTCCCTTGCATTTTCATTTGTTTGTTCATGATAGTTTAGTTGTATTTACTTATGTTTACATGACATATCTGATTTTCCATTTTTATCTATTTTCATGTTTGCGTTATTGATTTACATCTTTTTCTTTCATCATGTTACATGTTAGTTTAGAAATTTTGAAAAAATGCAAAATTTTATTTTCTAAGATTAGTTGTCAATTTTGATTTTTGATATTTTGATTATATGAACAAAGGATGAGCGTGACACCCTAGATGACCAAACATGTTTTTTTGTTTCAATGTGTGTAGGCATGGGTATTACCAAGAGATGTCATGGTTATCATGCACTCTACAGTGAGCACATGTCCCCAATTAGGAGCCACGTGTTATCCCCCATTTCTAAGGATAACTAAGAAGATGATGTCTCAGGGCCCTTAGGTTGCAGACATGGAGTATCGATATACAAACTAGCAGGAAAAGCCCCACATCACACCACTCATCACCAAGAGATTGATGTCTACACCATTCACCACACCAACTTGGCTCACAGATATTAGAAACTAAGCTAGCAATGTCTAGTTTAACTTCCACTGAGTAGCATAAGACTTTAATCGAAATTAGGGTTCTTTTTTAGGTGTTATCAATAAATTATTATAACATCCAAGTGGCTGTAGCAAACATTTTCTACATAAACAAAATCTAACCATTAAAATCAACAAACAATCCACCCAAAAGATAGCCAATGACAAGTAGATTAATTATGGCAGCTTGCAAGCAAATTTCAATGGTATATTAGTGAGTAATGAGAGAGTTTTAAGAGTGTTTTTTTGCATCCCTAATGCCTATATCATTAATATGATTAAATCAATAGAATTACTAGGCTAAGCTAGATTCCCTAGTGGCCCAAGCAAGCTAAAAGAATGAAGACCAACTTCCAATTTATACAATCATGAAATATCTATTTTTCATGTATTCCAATGCAATGATTTTATTTCTTCAATGCAAAAATAGACAAGTTCCTTATCAATTGGGTTATGGAGTCTCTTTTTTAATATATAGGGTTCACAAATTCTCTAGGGGTGTAATCGCTTTTTCCTAGAGCATGTGAAACCTAGCAAGATAAATCTAGGAAGGTGTAAGCCATTTTACTCCTCCTAGAAACCTTTGCAATATCTTATCCACTTAAAAATAATGATAGACTTGGTAGAGGGTGTATGCACTTATACTCCACCAAGGGTTCAGACAAAAACAACCATGAAATAAGAATAAATACGAGCAATATGCAAAAATTCCTTACCAATTCCAAAAGATAGAAAGTAAAACCCTTATGTACCAAGAATGTTTCACCATACATGCAAGAGCTAAGAATCCAAGATATATATATATATATATATATCTTTGTTCCGTTTCAATTTTGGGACAACAAGGTTCCTTGCTTTTTCCCCTTTGATATAAGGAAATTATATCTATCTTGTGTCATGTTCTGTGCAGGTTTAACATTGTCTTGCAGGTACACAACATATTGGAAACCACCCATCATTAACAAGACCCTTTTTCAAGCCTTTTCCCACTTCCAAACTTGACCTATAGGGACTTCATTGGTCATTCTACCATTTTCCATCTCAATCCCCCTAGGGTCACCGATATGCCCCACTTGTGGTGACTTATCATCACTAAAGTAATGGGAGTATCTATCTAAGGTGACAGTGGGTAGCTACTCCCATAGTTGTCTCACTCTTGTGGATTGGTTTTGGCTTTTCCCAACCTACAATATTTTCAATAACAAGTACCTCATGAAGCACAAAAATTACATAAGGGTATATAGAGCTACCAAAACTCCCCATTTGATCCCAAGATTTGTGCCCAACAGATTAGTACTCCAGGAGATCGCATATCAAACTGTGATCTGTGGAGTTGGGGAAGCACTATATCGTGATAACAAGGCCATGTGGCCCCCATTACCATTGTGGGTCATATCATACTCATTCGAGAAGCAGGACCAAACTGAAGTAGATACCCTTTTGTCATTCCACTTCGGAGAAGAAAGGTTCCATAGACATAATCCCAAGCTAGTGGTCAAATAACATTGCAACAAGTATAAATACACTTGGGAATACACTTTAGCTACCTGGGAGGAAGAATAAATTCACTGCGGTGCCCGGACATACGATAAAGTCATCGCCAAGAGGCAGGGAAAACCTATAGGAAGAATATCAGATGAGGAGAAAGCCCATGAAGAAGCCTGGAAAAGAGACAAATAAGAGGAAGCAGCAAAATCAGTGGCCACAACAACATCTACACATTATAGATCGACAGAAGAAGAAGAAATAGTGGTGGACAAGAAAAGAAGAAAGAAATAAAAGGTCTATAAAAATAAATAGGACATTGCCCAAAAGAAAAGAAAGATAGAAGAGGACAAGGCCAAAGAAGAAGTTGATGGTGTAGCAATAGCAGTGGTGGAAACAATAGCAGAAGCAAAAGCAAAGGTAGTAGTCGAGAAAGAAACATCAACTGATGTAGAAGCAAAAGCGGTAGCTGAAAAGGAACTCATCGAAGAAATAACAACAGAACAAAGATCAGTAGATGAAGCTACAACTAAGGCAGCCAAAGAAGAGCAACAAAAAAGGGATGAAGAGGCTCTAAACAACGATGCATCGCCTATGGACACTAACATCCCAGAAACATCAACAGAGGTTCCCAACATGCATCTTCAATTCAGCCAAATGGATTTGGGGCTTCATACACCCTATAAGCCCAACAAAGTGGTGAACTTAAAGAAGTTCAAATTTTACAAAGTTGTTGGTAGGATTGTGCAACAATAGATCAAGAAATTTCCAATCACCGGAGGCAATCCATTAACATTCCTCACAGAGACTACAATGGCAGAAGATGTTAGTAAACACCCACTTTACATAGCCTCTGCTAGCATTGCATTCACCACGGAAACAGAGCGAAACTTTAATAATTTATTCTGTCAAAATGAAGAAAAGGATGCCAGGATCATAGAACTAGAAGAACATCTCAGGCATGAAAGAAAGATGAGGGTAGTCTAAGAGAATTCAAAGCATGTGTTGAAAAGGTCAGGACAGGGTTTGGGGAGGCTATTACAGATATGTATTCCCATATGCATGTCTTTCAAAAGCTGGCATCCATCATAATGGACTAGCATAGACGTGTGAAAACCAAGAACGTCCAGTTCACCATCATCTAAGAAGGATTAAATGACATGAAAAGGTGTATCACCAAGAATATGGATTCTCCAGTCGAGCTTCCATGAAAATGTAGAAAGAAGAATAGATTATGCTTCCCTTGATCAATGCCAACAATATGAGAAGAGAGTAGAAAATGAAACGACAAGATCTCTCACAATTTGTATGCAACTCCACAAAGCCACACAAGTTTTGACACCCTGTCCAATAGGCCAAGTTTTGAACTTTGGCCTATTGTGCCCAGCTACACAAAGAAACACCTCGTCCAATAGACCAAAGTTCAAACGATGATCCAAGCATTCAAGGCCACCCTGGCGAGGGACATGAAGACTCTCACCGACAACTTAGCCTCCCACGAAGCCACTCTCAAGGAAATTTTGTACTGCAGGATCATATCACTCGATTACTAGTGCAAAATTTAGGCATCCTACATTAAGGACAAAGACACATGGATAAGACGAAATATAAAATTTGAATTTGCTCACAACTGCTCCTTATTTTATCTTTTACTAATCTCGCTTAGCTTCATCCCATGTTGACACTTGTCATCATCAATTCAGAAAGGGAAATGAATATTTTGTGTAACTACTTCTTGCAGAATTCAAGAAGACACTTTCAACAGTTACTAGAATTCCTATAAGTAAAGAAAGAAGCCCACTTTGTAAAGAGGCTCTTTACACATTGTACATTCGAAAACCATTTTGAGAATTAATGTTGAGAAGCCCTAAGGGGCAATTTTTTCAAAGAGAAGAACTCTTGTAGATGGTCATTTGATGAAAAATACTTTCAACAAATTTTGTGGTGTTTACATGTGTTGTAAGAATGCCTTTTTTCTCATAGACTACTCTTATGCAAATTGAAATAGTTATTGCAGATTTGCTTATTATTTCTCATGTTTGTCCTGAGATAACGAGTTTCTTATGTATGTGATTGCATGATTTATACTAATCTAATTATGTACCTTCATGCATGTGTTGTCTAACCTTGTTGCTTCTTAACAGTTATCTAAAATAAGTTATTTGTGGGGATTAGATTCATTTACAGTTGCTCACCTAGTTACCATAGATGCTCTTAGCTAGGATAGGTTAGAGTAGTTTTATTTATGTATTTAGTTATATTACATATACATTCCCATTGCATTCATAAACCATCCAATCATCCCTCCAAACCAGTAATGGAAGCCAGGCCAGAATCCAGATGGGTCTCCTAAACCAGACGATGCATAGTCTAATTGGGAACGCGTACCAAGGAGTACCCTTTATAGTTGAAGGGAATTTTTGCCCCATCAACACACCAATGTTCTCTAAATTTGATGAAGATGAGGCCATGATTTTCTCAGATAAGGATTTGTGTGATGATAACTTCCAGCCTTCTCCTTTCCCTCCTTGATTTTCTGCTATAGATATGGTTGGTAGTTTCTATCTTAATGGTCACTTTCCTATAGGATAAAGTTGTGTTCAACATATGGTTTGTCGCAAGGGATTTCAGTTTCACACACAGGGCCAACAATCCTTGGGTTGGGAGAAATTGTTTTTCTCTAGGCCTGGTCTAATCTCTTACCTTTCTTTCTCTTTTCCCATGGACAACCTTAGAGTTTCCCTTAGGTTCCTTCTCATCCCTTATTCTTGTTCTTGCGGTGATATATTTGTAGTTGAGGATGAGGATATTCTTTCATCTGATTATTTTGGCCTTGTCTTGGGATGGATAGGGCATGCCTATGGCGATGCCTCCTTGCATGAATTTGTCCCTCCCTTCGGCCTCCATGAGTTGGATTTTATGACTAGTTATGGTATGATGTATGTCCTGACTCGTGATCTTTTTATGCTTGACTTATCCTTATTTTGGTTGATGATTAAGCACAAGGGTAGATATTTTAACGCAATGTTGGGATGGTTTCACTGTTTGTATGATTATACCTAGCATTTTCAATATAGCATAGATTAGTGTAGGTAGGGTATTGTTCTATTGCATTTCATTTTATATACTTTGCATCATGCATCCATGCTAGTGTAGTATTGCATATTTTGCATATGTTTCATTCTCATTTGTATATAATGAATACATGTTAGGAAATTGCATTTAATCATTGAATATTATTGCTCTATCACTTTCTAGCTTAGTGATTTTATTTTTCTTTTAATCATGGTTTTGGATTTATCATTGACGTCGGTGGATCACATCCACTGATAGACACTTATAAAGGGTATTTTTGAAGTGGGTGCAGGATTGCATTTCTTAGACAACCGAATATATTGATGTGAGCACATGTCTCCATGTTGGAGCAAGATGTTATCCCCCCCATGACAAAGGGTAACTAGAGGATATTATGTCTCATGCCCCACGATGGAGAACATGATCTTGACCATGATGATGATCAACATGTACACATATGGAAACCCATTGCCCCCCCTCATTCACCTTTATAGCTACAGGTTAACCAAGGCTCATCACATCCAAGTAACCTAGGGTATGGGAGATGGTAAGTCATTTTCACCACAAGGTATGTTAGTCCTTTTTTCATGCAAAGTGTTGTGCTTAATTTTTTGGGCATGTGGATAAGGATCTTTGGTTGAAGTTGGAAAATGGATCACTGGCTTGGGAAATTATGTTAGTTTCCTCGTTTCACCTTGGTGGTTAGCTTATGTTCCTTAGTCTCATGTTGACACAACCTAGGGAAAAGGGGTATTGTTGGGGGGCCCTCACAAGGGTAGTGTTTTGTTTCCCACCATACTTAACACTTTCCATCCTCGAGCCTCTCATAGTGTACTAAACTTCTGTAATGGGTCATGGTACATTCTCTCATGAGAATAAGGTATGAAGGCCCATAGGTTGATTGCAATTGTTATTAAAAGAATAAAAAAATGATGTTAAAGAAAGAAATGAATGTTAGCAAAAAGTACTAACAAAATCCAATCCAAACTTGAGCTCTACTCTTTCAATGCCCGCCCTGGTCCCAAATAGAAATGCTACAACTTGAAACCTTATAAAGGGGACTTGCAAATATAATAAAGTGGACTAGAAAGATCATTGATAAAGGGGTTTGGGAAAAATAACATGTAAATATGGGATAACTCAAGAGCAAGTGCACCCTCACCCTCCAAAAAAGTGTTCATATAAATGGATTCAATGACACCATAAGCCATGAAGTAAGCCATAAAACCATATCACTATCACACTTACTCTTGAAGGGTTTTCACATTCCCTGTCACTTTCAAGACCTATCCCTCTACCTAGGTTATTTTATTTCATGTCTAGTTCGAACACTTAATAGTGTTGGATGAATTCCCTCCCATACTTAAATTGGTCAACTCACATGGGGTCCTATGATGGTGTGATGCTTGAAGGGGATACTAAGGTGAATTGTCTCACATGGCTTATATCCTAAGTTACAACTTACTTTGCATGCTTTAAGGACTGATGTTTCTCATAAACTTTGTCTAACGATGTTTTATTCTTTGATTTGTCTTAGATGGCCCTGATATGGTTCTCTGAGGGACATCATGGGCTTGTACCTAGGACATTGTGCCTTTATTTTCATGACATGGGCATGTGTATTGGAGAGTAGTGGGTCATCCAGTGACTCACCACCCTCATAAATTGGCTCTCACATTTTCAGAGCCCTGAACGATGGACATGTGGGCTTGCTTGAGAATATTCATTCATGATGGCACACAAATAGGTTGGAAGACTATAGGATGGGAAGAGTACCCCATGCTACCCCCCTCGCTAGGGTTAAATAAGAAGATGATTTCTCGAGGCCCACAGGTTGAATACATGAAGTGTCAAGAGCTAGATGAGAAGGTATATCCCCTCAGCTCACCACACATCACAATTGATCGACAGTAGCAGGGTCCACCATGCCAACTTGGCCCACAGAGGATAAAAATTCTTGCTTCATGAGGTAACAAGTCTGGTCTCGTGGTGAGTGTCATTTTAATAACTGAAACATTTGAACATGTTGCAAAGAGTCATTTATTGATTATGAAAACATTTGTTTGGAAGTTATGCCTTTTTCCTCATTTCACCTTGGTGGTTGACATCATTTCCTAGTAAGTAGGTCATCCTCGGGAAAAGGGTTGATACTAGGGGGATCTCCTTGAAGGTTCATCATGCCATTCTCATCCATACTTTCCATTTTCCACACTCATTCCCCTCTCTTTCCTCATCTTTTTGGTTTTTGGGCTTACTGACCCCAAGAAAGGCATGTACCTCATTTCATGGCAAGAAGGGGCTAAAGTCCTAGAGGTGTTGTAGCTCGAAAAATATAAAGTTGTAAATTATCCTCTGGATGATCGCCCTAAGTTCATGAGAGAAATGAAACACTTCTCCATAAAACATTGAAGGACCTTTAAAAAAAAATAAAACACATAATTAATAAATGACCTGCTTGTTTAGGGAATGCATTTGCAGTGTATATTACTTTCCTCGCACATGGCACTCGATGTGTTCTCAGCTCCAGGTGGCATTGCAGTGCTCCTTATTTTCCATTGCACATAGCACTCAATGTTTTGGATCATAATGAATTAACAACAATAAGGGATTGGAAAAATGTTGCATTGCAAACGAGGATGCAACACACCCTCTACAAAGGCACCCATAAATGAGACAATATGAGCCCTTTCATGTCAAGAAAACCAATGCCCAAAATTCATGCCCCCATCCACCTCATGTTCGCTACATGAATTAGAGCGGGTATTCTTGGTAAACACTCCTTGAATTGGGGGATTGATCTACCCAATAGGGCACCATGAAAACCCTCCCATACCTAAATTTGGAAAATGGTATAAGGTATTTAAGCATTTGTTTAGCTTGAAAATGGGGGAATTTAATGCACAGGTTTTGGTGGTTATTTTATTAAACATGGCTTACTTGGCATGATGCATGTAACTTGTGGACCCTTGGAGGGCATATGTGTTTTTATTTGCAGGACCTTGCAAGGTGTAAGCTATTCCATGGAGAAACTGTGCCATTTTGACCTTCATGTGGGGTTCAAAACACCAAGGATGGACACCATACCCCATAGGATGGGAAAAGGACCTCAGATCCATTGCACACTTGAGATGATGGATGTTTCCTTTGGAGGCACTTGGACAACACTAGGTGATGGACGTTGGCCTTTGGAGGCCTAGTGTGTTACCTTGTAAGATTTAATGTCATGTGGAGGCTAGGGTTTGATGGGATTGATGATTCTAGAAGAAATGTGATCTATTTTGAAGGACGAAGATGCATGGCATGAAACTCTATCACATGAGAGAGTGACACAAGGCCTTTGGAGGCCCAATGAATTGCATCTAGAGGCTCAACGTCTCACATTTTGGGCCTAGTGTCACCCTTTTAGGGCATGATGTCACCCTTCTAAGGGATTTACTTTTTGTGATTTTTATTTTGCTAATTGTAAATTTAAATAAAGGGGGTCAGCCCTCTTTTAATTTGTTGTTGAATTTCTTATGTGGAAAAATTGGTTTTAGATGACCTCATATAAATAGAGGTCATCTCACTTTAATTTTAGACATAACTCACTTGCGAATTACATAACTCTTGGCTGAAATTTTCATTCTACTTGGTAAATTCACTTTATCTTTTCTCTTATGCGATTGGATGTTTTCCTTGTCTATTGGTGTAAGGAAGGCTAGTGAATTCTCTTTGATTTTTGTTTCTTGGCATTTGGTTGGAATATCTTGATAAGTAGGGGTTTTTCATGCTATTTCTTGGATTAGGTAAGGAATTTATGCAATTGTGTGTGTTTCATCTTGATTTCAAGGTTATTTTGTTAAACCCTTGGAGGAGTATAAGGGCATACACCCTCCATCAAGGGTATCTCTTTTATTGTCATTGAAAATGTTATTTAAAAGGTTGCTACAAGGAGTAAAATGGATTACACCCTTGCAGATTTACCTTGATAAGGTGTTTTTACTCTGGGGAGTAAAACGGCTTACACCCCTAGAGGAGTAATAAACCCTAGATCATAAAAAAGAGACTCCATAACCCAATAGATAAGGCACTAATATTTTTGCATTGGATATTGAATATTGTGCATTGGTAAACGTGATTTCAAGGAAATTGAATTGTTCAAGTTTGGAATTTAATTCTACATGCTTTAAGTTATCTTGTGCCCTAAGGGCGTCTTGTCTTGACAAGTAATTAATATGTTGTAACCAAAATTAAGCTACAACCATTAGGGTTGCAACAAACTCACTCTTTTATCACTCTTTACTCACTTTTCTACTGTTGAAATTCACTTGCAAGATGTCATAATTGATCTCTTGCTTAAAGGTTGTTGTTTGGGTGGATTGCTTGTTGATTTTAGTGGCTAGAAATAGATATTGTAGCAAAACATTTCCACAACCATAAGGCTATTATAAAACCTTTCTGATAACACTTAATAGCAGCCCTCTTTTTCTATCAAAGTCTTGGCTCAATTATTGGAAGATTGTCTACTAATTGCTCATTTTGTTTTCCAACATCATACATCTGACTTTGATGGTTTAATTTGAAGCTTCCATAACTTCTTTACCGTTGATATATATTTCCATACTGCTGTAATTTTGGGACAGCAAGGATTCTTGTTGGCTACCTGTTGGTTTTGAGGCTTTAATCATCATACATTATTTTATTATGGGAAGGTCTAACATTGTTTTTTAGGTACACAAACTTGGCAACCATTTACCAGCTCATAAGACCTTTTATCAAGCATAATTTCCATCCTTGACCCTAACCTATAATGGAACTCTTCAAGATATTTGCTTCTCCCATCCAAATCCCCCTAGGGTCATCCGAAAAGCCTCCCTTGTGTTGGATTTATCTTGCACTAAAATGAGGGGTACATCTATTGAGGTGACAGTGATATTTGTTCCCAGTTGTATCACACACTTGGTGTTTGGGTTGGTATTTACCTAAACTACAAAATGTGCGATAAAAAAATTGGTGCCATTGTTGAGGAAGATTTTGAATCCTTTCTGACCCATAACGACACTTGGCAAGTTATCCCAAAGCCTTTTCCTTTAGCTTTCTTGGTGACTCCATTGGAGGGAGGTTCCCTTTTATCTTTTGATGATATTTTCATAAATTTCATCTAGCAACTCCACTAATGTATCATGGAAAAAATATATGTATCCAACTAAATACCAATCAGGGTGGTTGGATGACATCCCAAAATTTGACGGTGATCCATTTTCAGGGGTTGCACACATTGTCAAATTTATCGAATACATTAGTTGGTGTGACGTGACCCAGGATGATCTTCTAACGAAATTATTCTTGTTGTCTCTAGATAAGAAACAATGTGATTCGATCAAGCATACTTGCATACTAAAGGGATTTGCTTCTGCAACCATTTTCATCCGAGCATTTCTAAATCATTGTGGACCGAAATCTTGGTAGTTTGAATATACTATTTAGGACCTTGAGGATTCTTTTCGAGAAGAAATACGTCCATTGGATCCGATTGACGATATGAGGGTAGTTTCTTCTTTACCCATTGAAAATATTCGAAATATAGTCGAGGAACAAGAATTTGAGGACATTCATGAAGAGGTGCAATCCATTAGGAATGATCTGATTGACATCCTTGACATCTAAGCTTTCAAAGACAATATTGAAGATCCGCTTGATAAAGATGATTTTTTCTTGCATTACTTTCCTCCTATAGTGAATAGTATCAAGAAAAGGGCTTGTGAAGAGGGTTATCAACCCCTTGAAGAAGAGAAATAATTACCTCATGATCCTATTTAATACAACGAAAGTTTGATTGAAAAATGAGACCCTAAAGACGTGATTCATGAGGAAGAACAACATGAGTTACCAAGTGAATGTATTGAACGCTTTGATGAAACACATCTTGTTCAAGACTTAATCCACGAAGAGGCTCCTTATGAATATGAAGTGTTTATTTTTTGTCTTCCACTTGATGAAGATATCCAGGCATCCGTTCTTCCTACACATCAAGAAGAGAAAACCATTGATGATAATATATTTAATAAGCAAGGGTGTCAGCTGCTTGAAAATATCATTGAAGAATGTCCTACTGATTTGCTAGCACAAGATCTTGCAGAGACGTGTCATAGAGTAAATTCCTTGTGTGCCACAATCTCAAAAAAGTACAGCCTCAATTACAAAGAATTCATTGACGAAGAAGGTTCCCATGAAGTGCATCATGTTGAATACCCAATTGAAGTCGCTCAAGCTTTTGTTCTCCCTGCACACAAAGATGAAGAAATGGTTAGTTGAAGTCATATAGATGAATTTATGAAGGAACCCTTGGATGTAATTGGTGCACATATAGATGACTTTGTATGTGTAGGGATATGCAGATGGGATATTGGTTGTTACAATTTTTTATGGAAATCCCATTTATGACATTGAGGGTGACTTTCAAGTGAAGAATGATAAGTTGTTTCATCCATAATGCTTGTCTACATGCTTATATGGTTCAGATATTTGGAAACATGATGATGATATGGTCCCATATTTTTTTCAGCCACCCAAGGATGACTGATTTTAGTATGCCTATGTGGATTCCCATCCTTTCCTTGGGAATTATCCTTTTGAACACTCAAAAAAATCACCTGATGAAGATTCACAATCATTTACGTGCTCAAATTTTGATGAACATAAGGACCTGGTCAACTCGGAATAATTAGAGACTCACACTATCGATGAGAAATGTCTTCATCTTGGGGATTTCTACAAGGATATGTAGATGAAAAGACAACAGTTTTTCAATAGCAGGAGGATTTCTTTCTTCGAACACGAGGTTGTTCCTTACTTTTTATTTCCTTCTTTGGGAAGTCGTTCATTTTTCTTCTGCTCTATCATCTCCTCTCAGTCTTCAGCAAGTAGTGGTATTCTGAGCAATGATGAATACAAGCCATCATTTATATGCGGTATTCCCATACAGAGATGGATCAATCAGGCTTGTGGATATTCCTTCCAGCAGGATTTTCTCCCTCCCATCCACCTCCATGAGTTGTTTTCTATTATTTGTTGCATGTTTATTTTTGCTCATGATTATTTTGTGCTTGACTTATTCTTGTTGTATTACATGATTAAGAATAGGGGGAGATACCTTGATGAGATGTTGAGTAGGTGGTTGCATTGGTTTTATTATTTCACTTAACATATTTAGGACTCGATTTCTATGGGCCTCGGACCCCAAGCAACTAGGTAGGTCATTTTTCTTTCATTCATTTACATTTCATGTGTTCATCCTATTGTAGTTGCATTTTCTTTCATATTTTTCTTTACATGTTGCTTTATTTTCATTTATGCATAGTTTTTTTACTACATTTGCTTGAAACATATTACATGTTAGTTAAAAAAAAAATTGACGAAATGAAAAATTTTCTTTTCAAGATATAGTTGTCAATTTTGAATTTTGAAGTTTTGGTTATATGAATGAAGGGGTGAGTACGCCACCCTTCGATATCCCAATGTGTTTGTTTAAGTGTGAGTAGGAACAGGTCTTACCAGGAGATGCTAAGGTTCTAATGTACTCTACAGTGAACACATTTCTCCATGTAGGAGCCAGATGTTACCCCCTCAGGCTAGGGGTAACTGAGGAGATGATGTCTTGAGGCCCGTATTTTGAAGATATGGAGTTTTAAGAGCCGTATGAGTAGGTAGAGCCCCTCCTCTCACCACACATCACCATTTATCAATAGTAGAAGCGTCCACAACACCAGTTTGTCCCACAGAGTTCAACAAGTCTTGCTTCATGAGGCAACAAGTTTGGTCTCCTATTGAGTGTCATTTTAATAATTGAAGCATTTGAGAATCTTGCAAAAATTCCTTTTTTGATTATGAAAATATTTTCTTGGAAGTTATGCCTTTTGCCTCATTTCACCTTGGTGGTTGACATAGTTTCCTAGTAAGTGGGTCAACCTCCGGAAAAGTGTTGCTACTAGGGGGATCTCCTTGAAGGGTCATCGTACCATCCCCATCCATACTTTCCATTTTCAACACTTCTTCCCTTATGTTTCCTTGTCTTTTTGTTTTTCGAGCTTATTGACCCCAAGAAGGGTTTCTACCTCATTTCATGGGAAGAAGGAGATAAAGGCCCAGACGTGTTGTAGCTAGAAAAAGACAAAATCCATAAATTATCCTCTAGATGCTCTCCCTAAGGTCCTGGGAGCAATGAAATGCTTCACCATAAAAAATTGAAGGACCTCTTAAAAAAATGAAAACACATAATTAATAAATGTCCTGCTTGTTAAGGGAATGCATTTGTGGTGTCTTTTACTTTCCTTGCACATGGAACTCGATGTGTTCTTATATCCAAGTGGAATTGTAGTGCTCCTTAATTTATATTGCACATAGAACTCAATGTTTTGTACCATAATGAATTAACGACAATAAGGACTTGGAAAAATGTTGCATTGCAAATGAGGATGCAACACACCCTCTACAAAGGCACCCATAAATGAGACAATATGAGCCCTTATATGTCAAGAAAACCCATTCCAAAAAGTCACACCCCATCCACCTCATGTTCACTACATGAATTAGAGAGGGTCTTCTTGGGAAACACACGTTGACTTGGGGGATTGATCTACCCAATAGGGCACCATGACAACCCTCCCATGCCTAAATTTGGAAAATAGTGTAAGGTATTTGAGCATTTATTCAGTTTGAAAAGGGGGGATTTAATGCACATGCTTGGGTGGTTCTTTTATTAAATGTGGCTTACTTGGCATGATAGATGTGACTTTTGGATCCTTGGAGGACATACTTGTTTTTCTTTACAATACCTTGCCAGGTGTAAGCTATTCCATGCAGGAACTATGCCATTTTGACCTTCATGGGGGGTTGAAAACCCCAAGGATGGACATCATACCCCAAAGGATGGGAAAAGGACCTTGAAGCCATTGCACACTTGAGATTATGGGCATTGCCTTTGGAGGCACTTGAACAACACTAGGTGATGACATTGTAGCCCCTTTGTAAGGTACTATATGTAATATAATATGAAGAAATAGGAATAGTCATCAGATATCAATGGAACAACATAATATTGAGAAGAGAAACACCAGAAATGATACATTTATTAAAAGAAAGCAGTGTTCATTTGCCTCTTTGAGAGGGAAACCTCCAGCATAGCAAAGCTCTATTACAATAATTTTCAAGACAAAAATGTATCATGCCTCCTACTCTTATTTATACTAATTCTATCTTCTAAAGAAAATTCTAGAGGAAGATCTTTCAAGAAGCGGAAGTTTCTATTAGGTCTTATTACATTGACTTGTTCACATTTCTTAAATAGGCCTTATAAACTAATGTCGACCTTTATTACATGGAAAATATATTATTCTACCTATGTGAGGGATTAGGAAGGTTAGGTCCCTAACATGCCCTTCCCCTTGAAAAACAATCTTTTCCTCAAGGCTTGAGATGAGGAAATTGTTGCAGAATGGTGGCAGGTTCCCAGGTGGAATCTTATGGAGTTGTATTTTTCCACTACACTAACACTTCCTTGATGGTTCCCTGATGGAGACGATGCTAGCACTGGTCCAAGACTGCTCAGGGTCGCAACCAAATGGAAACTTCTTCATCCAACTCAGGGAGACTAGTTTGAGTTTGGAACTTAGTTCCAATCACCTTCTTTAAGCATCAGACATGAAAAAAGGGATGGAGCTTAGAATCAATAGGTAGAGATAAATGGTAGGCCACATGTCCCACTCACTTGAGAATTGTATACAGACCATAAAATTTGGGAGAAAGCTTCTGACAATGTTCATCTTTGAGTGAAGTTTGATTATAAGGTTGCAGACGAAGAAACACATGGTCCCCTTCAACAAATTGACGTTTGAAATGACCTTGATCGACTAGTTGCTTCATGTGATTTTGATCCATCACCAAATTTTCTTTGAGGGTATGGAGAATTACTCATGTATTGTAATATGTTTGTCAATCTTCTGAACCTTTGAGACACCTGGCATGCATGAGAGAACCAACGGTAGATTTTTTCCGTAGACTGCTTCAAAAGGATTCATGTGAGTAGTTGTATGGTAAGATGTGTTGTACCACCATTTAGCTAGGGGTAACCACTAGGCCCACTGATGTTGTTGGTCAGATGAAAAATATCGCAAATATGTTTCCACACACTAGTTGAAAATTTAAGTTTGGCCATCAGTCTGGGGATGATGGGCGGTGCTGAGATGTAATTCAGTGCCCTATAGCTTTAACAATTCTTGCCAAAAAATGTTGGTGAATGTGGGATCTATGTCAGAGATAGTAGAATGAGGCATGCCATGAATTTTGAATATATTATCCATGAAAACTTAATCCATTGTGGATGCAGTGAAGGGATGTTGAAGAGCACAGAAATGAGCATATTTGGAAAGACGATCAACCACCACCATGATGACTGAATTATTTCCAGATTTAGGTAGGCCCACAATGAAATCCATAGAAATATCCCGCCAAATAGAAAGGGGAGTGTGCCTGGTGCTTTGATTGTTTCTCCCTTTTTGTGTTAACAAAAACCACATTCATCCAGAAAGGTGCAGACGACATGTTTCATACCATCCCAGAAAAAATAACATTTGACCCTTTCATAGGTTTTGGTAAACCCTGAATGCCCAGCTGTGGATGAAGCATGAAGCTCTGAAAGCACCATGGACTTAAGTTGTGACTATTTGATTAAATATAGACAACCTTTGTAGTGAATCTCATTATTATTCCAAGAGTACCCTAGAGAAGATGGAGAATGTTCTTACAATTTTTGGATCAGGCGAGAAATTGTGTGGTCTTGCAACCATTCTTGGCGAACAGCTTGAAGCCAATCTGGTACAATGAAGGAGAGGGAAAAGAGGGACCATTCTTCTTCATACTTTAAGGAAAGAGCATCAATGACCACATTTTATTTTATTTCTTGTAAATGATCTCATAATCATATTCAAATAGCTTGGTTACCCATTTTTGTTGCTCTAGGGATGATTTTTTTTTTTCCAGAAAATACTTGAGGCTCCAGTGATCATTTTTAATATGGAAGTGTTTCCCCAATAGATAAGGACGCCAAAGATTCACAGCATGCAGAATAGCCAACATTTCCTTTTCATAGATTGATTGGTCCAAATGTCTATCTGAAAGTTCTTTTCTAGTGAAGGCAAAAGGCCTGCCATCTTGCATGAGGACTGCCCCAATTCCTTTTCCTGAAGCATCACACTCCAAGATAAAAGTCTTGGAGAAGTATACAAGTTCCAAGACAAGTGTCGTGCACAAAGCCTCTTTCAAGGCGTGGAAGGATTGATCAGCTATTGGAGTCCGGGTGAAGGCATTATTTTTAAGGATATCAATGAGAGGTGCTTCAATTTTTTGATAATTCTTAAAAAACTTGCGATAATAACCTGTTAAACACAGAAAACCATGCAAAATATTAAGAGTTTTAGGATGAGGTCAATATTTCATAGAACCATTTTTCTTAGGATCCACCCTTACACCATCCTTGCCAACAATATGACCCAGGTACTCCACTTTTGAGGCTCCAAAGGAAGATTTAGGTTGTTTGAGGAAAAATTGGTGCTGAGAGAGTAGATGGAGAACTTGATCCACATGGGTGAGATGGGATGTCCAATTTTTACTATAGATGAGAATATAATCAAAGAAAGCTAAGAAAAAATGACGAAGAAAAGGATGGAAGACATGATTCATGAGATTTTGTAAAGTGGAGGGGGAATTACACAGGAAATATGGCATGACCAAGAACTCATGAGTTCTAAAGGCAGCCTTGGGAATGTCTTCTTCTTTCATACGTATCTGGTGGTAGCCAAAACGAATATCAAGTTTAGTAAAGTACTGAGCACCGCTCAATTCATCCAAGAGATCATCAATGACATGAATGGGAAACTTTTCTTTTATGGTGAGTTTATTGAGGGAATAAAATTTTGGACACATGCTCCAAGTACCTTCTTTCTTGACTACCATGACTACAGGAGAAGAATAGGGGTTGGTACTATAACGGATAACACCTGCTTCGAGAAATTCTTGAACGATTTTCTCAATTTGATTCTTCTTGGCAAAGGTATGATGATAAGGGAGAACATTGGGAGGAACATTGCCCGAGACAAGAGGAATGGAATGATCATGAACATAATGTGAAGGGGGAAGTCCCTGGGGAGTGAAAAAAATAGTTTGGTGTTTAGATATTATAGATTGGAGGTCAGGATGCACAAAGGGCGTCTCAACTAATTTAATGGAATGGAGTTGGGAAATAATACATGAATGACCTTTTTTTAGAATCTTTTCCATTCGATGAGAATTGATGATCTCAAGGGAGACTGTTGTGATTCCTTGGAACTAATAATGTTGTCCCTCTTGTTGGAATTGCATGGTTAATTCCTTAAAATCCATGAGAATGGGGCCCAAAGTGCGTAACCATTCAACATCGAGCACAATGTCACAACCACCCATGTCGATAGCAAACATATGAGATTTCAAGTGGTATTGCCCAATTTGTAGGCGTAAATTTTCACAATGCCCACCACATTTCATGGAATCACCATTAGCTATCATCATTTGAAAATTGTTGGGCACAAATATAGCAATTGATTTTTTGGTCAATGTGGCGGTGAATAAAATTATGGGTGCTTCTACTATCAACAAGGATAATGACTTTCATATGCTTAATATATCTAATTATCTTAAGGATTTGGTTAGCAGAGAAGCCATTGAGGGCATGTAGTGAAATCAATGGTTCAACTTTGGGTGGGTCAGCAGGTGGAGTAGTACCATCTGGAGGACATAGCTCTTCAACTAGGGGAACTTCAGCTTCTTCTTCAACAACATCCTCTAAAATGGCCATAAAAATATTTTGTTCCTTACACTAGTGTCTAGGAAAATATTTTTCATCACAATTATATCCAATAACCTTGAGTCGATGTTCAACCATTTCTTCCTGAGTTAATTTATGGACCTTTAGAGGAGTGGAAGGGGGGTAGGATTGGTGGGTTCAGGGCGAGGAAGAAAAGAGGGTTTTGGGTTCTGGAAAAAAACAACCTGGTGTGCTTCTTTGGCACGTTTAGTAGCTTCCAACCAAGTCTGAGGGAGAGCCATGAGGACCCTGGGCTTGGATTTCATCCTTTAGGCCATTGATAAAGCAATCTGGGAAGAAGGCATCTATCATGCCCTCCATTCTGAAGGCCAAGTGCTCAAATGTCGTTATAACATATTTCATTGTGTTGGACTATTTCAACTTGGTCAAATGGCCTAAATAGTGGGTGTCAGTGTCAAAGCGTTCATAGAGATATGCAACAAACTGGGTCCATGCAACATACCCATGGTGTGCATTTTTATGCCATTGCCACTATTTCCAGATTTTAGGATCCATATAGAGAACAACATAAATAATTTTTTCCAACTCATCAGTAATACCATGCAAAGACAAATAATTCTCCATTTGAGTGACCCAACCTATGGGATCTGAGCCATCAAATTTATTGACCTCAACTCTGGGAAGACGAGGGTCATGATGAAAAGAGTTAGATTGAAATACCATAGAATGGGAGGAGTTAGCACCATCTAAGTGGGACGGTTGTTTCTAGGAGGAAGGGACCTAGGAGTAGTTCAACAACCGGTTGACAACAGATTTGAGGGTGTCAAATTCGCCTATGAATTTGGCATCCATGGTGCCATTTTTTTGTTGGACTTGGTCCTAGAATTGTGAAAATATGGAATTGATGGAAGCAATATCAAAATTCGCAGGCTAGATGTTCACCTTGTTCTTGTTGATGGTGTTGGAATATTCACCAATACTAAGAGGGGGGGTGAATCAATATTGGGCACTTTTTACCATTTTTTAATCATAACTTGTAAACATTACATTATCAACCATTTATCACTTATACATTCAAGATATTTTTTCATTTAGTATATCATAAACATACAACCACATATACACAATACGCCAGAATTTTACGTGGAAACCCAAATGGGAGAAAACCACAAAACACTTTTTAATATATATCTCAAGATTACAATCATGGAAGCACCAACTTCCAAACTTCTCCAGCACCAATTGGAATGAGGCACCAACCCCCTGATTTACAGGATCCAACCGGAAGGAAGCTACAACTCCCTAAATTCTCCAGCTACAACCCCCTGATTTATAGGCTCCAACCTGAAGGAAGCTACAACTCTCTGTATTCTCCAGCTCCAACTAGAAGGAGGATCCAACCCCCTAGTTTACAAGCTCCAACCCAAAGGAAGATCTGACTCCTTGTATTCTCCAGTACCAACTGGAAGGAGGCTCCAACCCCCTTTCCTTTCCCCTTCCTCCCCCCCTAAAATATAAATGGAGACTAAACTTGTCATTGTTACTTTCACTAATACTGATACATCATCATCATCATCAAAACCGGTCATTGATACTGATACATCATCATCAAAACTTGTCATTGTTACTGTCATTAATATTGATACATAATCATCAAAATTGATACATCATCATCATCAAAACTAGTTCAACCACATAAATCTTATGCCAAGATCACCAAGAACATCTCCCAAAACATATGCCAAAGATCACCAATAACATCTCCCAAAACATATGCCAAAGATCACCAAGATGTGCAATAAACCATGTGCCAAAATATGCCTCAAGCATCTGCCAAAATATCTATGATATGCCTCAAACATGTACCAAAGACATGCCTCAATAATGTATCAAACATCCAAAATATGTCTCAAACAATGTGCCAAGCATGTGTCAAAATATGTCGCAAGAATGTACCAAAATATATAAGATGTGCAACAAGCATAAGCCATGATCTCAAAGAAGTCCCTTAAATCATATGCCCAAAATTACCAAGCTATGCCTCTAGCCATGTTCCAAATACCTCCAAGATATGAATCAAAGATTATACCAAAACTCTCTAAGATATAACCATCAAAACATACATAAAGACATACCTTTAATCATGTAAGAACCTGATGCATAAGATCTCAGACCATCAGACCATCCTCATCTTTCAGCATAAATAAGATAGCTCTGTATTCAACATTTCCTTCAACCTCGTTGGACAAAACTAGGAAACTTGCAGGGCCTCGCATGATGAGTCTTGTGCATCCTACGGGGTCCTCACTGGACACCCTATACCTGACCCGCAAGTATTTGATCAAATAGGGTTTTTTAGAAACCCTTCTCCCATTTGCAGCTCCGAGACTTCTCCTTTGCACAACTCCGCTACTTTAGTTTTGCTAAGAGATCACATACTTTCTTACTTTATTAATTGCTTACTTGGTTTATCAAATGAGAGGCTTCTTGATGTGTATTTATACTGGTCCAAGTAACTCTTTTACTTAACTTTAGGGTCCACCTGTAACTTCTTGTTTGCAACAAATTTTCTTCTTTTCCTGATTTTGGGGCTGACTTATAACTTCTTGTTGCAATCATTTAGGGGCTTCTTAACCATACTTTGGGGCTTCATCTTTAAGAGGGCATAAATTCTCAACCGTGAGGAACCACGTGGCATACCACCTATAGATGGAAACAACATGACGAGGAATATCCATTTATGAGGATTTTGCATACATTTTCAATGTTTGTCATGTTCTTTATCTTCAAACAACTTTGAGCTTCATGACCACACCTATGGGGCTTCCTAACCACTTAACCATTTAACCATATTTCCAAGGCTTCTTGTAGCCTTCTTCAAAGCGTCTTCCTGTGAGGTCCATGCTTAAAGATATGCCATAAGGGGACCACTTTGGATACTTCTTCAAATACACCCATCACTTCTAGAGGCTTTCAAACTTGCTTTGAGGATTCTTCCAGGGTTGAAATTAATGACAACCAATTTTCCAACAAATGGCAGCTTGCAGGTCTTGGTTGCAAGTGTTGGCCATTTTGATAGGAGGGGTGTCTGTAAGAGGAAATGGGTGGGTGGGCCCACAAAAAATAAATACTTATAAGTGATAGGTACCACGACGATCAGGGTTGTTATCGCACAAGTTGTAGGTTGGGAAAATCCTGACCCAACCACAAAATGGTGACAACTAAGAGAACACCTACCCATTGTCACCTTAGGTAGGTATTCCCATCACTTTATAGATGAATCAATCACCTCAAGGGGGGAATCTTGGTGACCCTGGGGGAAATGTGTTGGCAAATGTTTAACAAGTAGTATGCTTGTCATTGATGGCAAGTAAAAACAGTGGAGATGGCAGGATAAGGAGGATAAAATCCCTTGGGGATTCGGACGTGAAAGCTCAGGAGAAACAGCGTTGAGGAAAACGCGTGCAGCAAGGCTCAAGCTATCGGATTTCTCATAGGATAAGAAAGACAGAGATCCACAGCCGTTGGATCTCATTCAAAAATCCCGTTAGCCTTCAGATCGGACTAGAGCTGCAGGAGATTTACCATCGGGAAATGCCAAGGTGAAATCCCGACAGAACGTCGACGGTCAGATCTGATTATAGACAAGAAAAGCGCACTGAAAAGGAGGACAGATCTCAGACGTTAGATCCAAGCGCAGGACCCGACCACCGTTGGATCGAGGAGAACCTGCACTGTCTTTAAAGTGCAAGGAGGTTTGGCTGCGATCATGGGGATAACGGTCATATGGACCAGGAGCCTAGCCATCGGAGTTTCGAGAATCACGAGTTGGATATGTCAAAGTTCATTAACATCACAAACCCCGAAAGCGCGATGAGTGAAATCCCGAATGAACCTGAACCGTCAGATCAAGATATGATCTAGACCATCGACTCGACCCACGTCAACAGACCACATCAGCTAAGCAACACGTGGCACAGCCAGGTAGTGACAAGTGTCAGACTGATTCAACAATCCAGGCACATGTGGATAACGAATCAAAGTGACACGTGGCAGTATTTAACACGTGTCAAATCACGTGTGACGTCAGCAGAGTATCGATAATCGGGGATCGGAGGATCGGGGATTCCGTAGGCATGTGCATGGTGACATCGAAAATTTCGAAACCCCGATGAGAGGTTTGACCGAGGTCATGTGTTGACGGTCATATGGTCCAAGGCCTATATCCAGCAGGGCTAACACGTGGAAAGGAGCGTCGAGATTTGGACGATCGGGAATCATGCAGGTGTATGCATTGAAGCATCATAAACCCCGTAGCCCCGACGAGGTAAGACTGTGGTCACAGCCCTTGGTCACATCAGCGAGAGATGGACAGAGGTTAGAAGACAAGGAGGAGCCGAGCCTTGTCGCACGGTCAGGTGGAGAACAACACAGAAGGTGACACGACAGGAGTGGGGCCCTTCATCAATACTCCACCATTCCGGACCCCCCCCGTATTAAAGATAGAAAGGCAAGGGGGGTCCGGAATCAAATGAGATACGTTGATCTAGACACTTTAATCCTGACCGCTCGAGAGATGCGCACCCAATTCCGGACCCCCCCCCTCCGCCTAAAGATAGAATGGCAAGGGGGCTCCGGAATCGAATCCCAACCGTAGATCTGGGAGCACAGGTTTTGGCCGTCCATATTTTCTCACTGCATATCCAATGGCGCAGATGAATCTGAACAAGATCGGAGGGCTACTGATGCACAACGCAGTGAGACTACCAGAAACCAGTGATGACGTCTGCCAGAGAAGTCGAAGAGACCGCTGTGTGATCGCCAGAGGAGATGAAGAGTCTACAAGATCTGTCCGGTGAAGGAAGAATATACTTAGAAGGGATTGGCAGATGGATGGGCATTAAGGCCTGTAACTGAAACAGAGAAAGTGAGTTCGATTGTCACAGAGAAGACGAAGAGTCTCAAACTGCCAGAGAGGCTGAGGAATCTCAGTATAACGTACAGCGATGCTGGAGACGCAGGGCAAACCACCAAATAAGCTAAAGAGTCACGATGATGATCAGACAGAGCACTCAAGAGGTGGAGGATAACGGCGTGGAGTCGGCATGCAGAGGTATTGCAAACATAGCATGCACAAGGTGCACAGAATCGATAAATACACGGTACAGAGAAGAGATGGAGCTGCTGTTGGAGTTGGCTGTGAATGTTGTGGGTGAAGGTGATTCATGTGTGAAGTAGGAGGAAAAGTGCAGCAGCTGAAGAGAACAGAAGAGGAACTATGCAGTGAATGGACATGGTGCACTGAGGATAAATCCCAGAAGAACAGACAGTGCAAGTGAGATGTGCAGAAAGGCAGTGTGGCAGAAGGAGAACAACGAGATGCAGCAGAACGGTGATAAGTCGGGTAATCCATTGTTGAACATTATATCACTGTAGCAAGCTTCAGATTCAAAGATTTATATTTTAGGGTGGTTGGGAGGTGCTAGGGAGGACAGTTGTCCTCAGAGGTTCAAGTGGTTGCTTGAACACAGGGAGTTGGTGCTTCCTTCTAGTTGGTGCTAGAGAAATCAGGGAGTTGGTGCTTCCTTCTAGTTGGTGCTAGAGAAACCAGGGAGTCAGTGCTTCCTTCTAGTTGGTGCTAGAGAAAATAGAGAGTTGGTGCTCTCAGCAAGTTGCAGCTTGCTAAACAGAGGTTGTAGCCTCATTATGAGTTGGTGCTCATATGTATGATAATGTAAAGAATGTAACTATTACGTATCATATAAAGAAAAAGAGGTTTTTACCCTGTATGGGTTTCCTTGGAAAACATCTGTCTCTGTGTTTCTCATATATGTGACTGATGTTGAATGTGCCTGTGTTTATTTCTCTGCATTATTGTGATCATCATTCAGTGTTTATGCAAAGAGTTTTTAAAAGAAGCATAATTGTTTAAGCACAGTAACAACTGATTCACCCCCCCCCCTCTCAGTTGTCCAACAAAATGAGATGGGAAGTGAAGAGATGAAGGATAGTATCCCTATAGGTCAATTATGGAAGGTGGAAAGGGCTTGAAAAGAGACGTGTATATGGTATAATGTATGCCACAATGTAGTATACTTTTGAAGTGGTGATTGTACCTGACCGAGACACTAGGAAAATGAAGATACAATCCCAATATTATATTGGACAAGCAAGTTAATCTTTTTGCCCTTAATTGCAGTGGTAAATGGTAATATATAACAGCAATAAAATGATGATGAGAGCTGCAAATAAATATGTTAAAAGACTATTTAAGATTGAAAGAGACAAACTAGCAATGACTAGTTAGCTCAAGTATGAAAGAGCAAGAATTTAGCATGAAACAAGGTTTAAATGAAATAGTATTGCAGAGATACAATGCCAACCTTATGTTTGTATCAAACAACTTGTTATATCAAAGAAATCAGCCACCAAAAATCACAATTAATCCACCCAAAATATGCGTTAGGCCCAATAGATTGTAGAGGTAAATTATTAGCAACTCTCGACGATTGAATTGTGAGCTATTCAAGAAAGTGTTTAGGTTTTTCTACATCACTATTGGCTGTAGAATTAAACTTATTACAGAAGAAAATTTCTTGGATAAAATAGAACGCCCTTAGGACACAAGAATGCTTATAAAATGTAGAAGAAATTCCAACTTGAACAATTCCAATATCTCATAGTTCTATGTATCCCAATGCAATGATTTATTTCTCTAATGCAAGAGATTAGTGCCTTTAACTATTGGGTTATTGAGTCTTTAAAAGACAAAGATCTAGTTGTTTTACCTCCTTGGGGGTGTAAGCCCTTTTACTCCCCAAGTTAAGCAAAACTAGCTAAGGAAAACCCTAGGAGGGTATAAACCCTTTTACTCCTCCTAGTATTCCTTGTGCAACAACTTATTTCAAGACAAAATGATAGCCTTGGTGGGGTTGTATGCACTTATACTCCCCAAGAAGCTTAGAAAATTAGACGTGTAACCAAGAAAGAACAACAAAATGGATTCCTTACCTAGTGTAAGCATAAACAAGATAAACTCCTTCTTAAACCAAGAAATATCCACCATAAAGCAAGAAAAGTACTCCAAGAGAGATAGTGAATCATGTCTTCCACCAATAGAAAATATAAACCATAGCAAGAGAATGTAACCCAAATATATGAAGAGAATTTCCCAAGAACGGTGCAAATTCAGTCGAGTATCCTTCTCCACATGGGAGAGATTTATCAAAATGAGATACAAATGATATTTATTTATACAAAATGTCTTAAACACAGTTTGTCCATATAATTTAGGGTAAACCAAAATATAAGGGGTCAACATCCCCAATATTTACCCTTTACAAAATAATATTATTTAATTCATACTTTTGCCCATGAAAGAAACCCTAAAACATGACATCACCCTCCTTTTGAGCAACCTTTGGCACTTTTTAGCAAGTCGGTTGAGGTTGGATAAGGGACGTTGGGTTTTCAAAATCCATATTACAAGGTGCTAGGACCTTTCTCCAATAAATCAAGGTGCCACTCCTCATCAAAGTGCCAAGTGTCACCTCACCACTCCATCATATCCCATGTGTGACGTCAAGCTCAAATAAAGTGAGGTTTTACCTCCTTCAAGTAAAACATTTGGGTGGAAGGGGTTGGGTTAGGTCCTCCATGATGTCATGTAAGCCTCCAAGGGAATGTCTTCATGTTCCGACATGTGGTCCTTTGGCATCCAACCTGTAGGCTTCAAGCCCCATGGAAGCCCAAGCTAGGATTGCTCCTCCAAAATTGTCCAACAGTTGGGTCCTGTAAATACAAATGGATACACCCTCCAAGGATCTCAAGTCAAAGCATCACGATGATTAAAAAAAATCAATAAAAGAGACATCTAAGTAAGTACATCCAAACCATCTCATCAAAATAAACTAATTCTCAAAGACCCTATGCAATTTTCCAACTTTAGGTGTGGGAGGGTTGACAAAATGACCTATTGGGTGAGTTGTTCCTAAAGTTTAGGGATATTTCCTGAGGGGACCTTCTTCTAAGTCATGTGGATGAGGTTTCATTGATGAAGGGGAGACTTCTCGGCATGGGGTTCATGACATACAAGGGGTTTTAGTGTCTCACTTATGGGTGCCTTTGTAAAAAGTGTGTTGCACCTTCATTTTCAATGCATCATTTTTCCAATCCCAGTCATTGCCATTAATTAATTAAGGTCCAAAAATTGGGTACTCCCTAGGTGAATCAATTATCTTGGGGGGAAGTACCGAAGTGTCACTTGAAGGGAGAAGTACACATACTTCCATGGGGGCATAGTCTAGCTTGTAATGCACATTTTGTAAATCCCTCAATCAAGTGGGACATTTATGTTATCTGTTTACTTTTGCATGTCTTTGATTTTTTAGGATAAGATTTTATTTTCTCTCAAGACCTCTTTGGGAAAGCATCTGGAAGGTTCATAATCAAAATTTTATCTTTTTCTAGCTACAAGCTTCTGGGCCTTCAACCCTTTCTTCCCATGAAGTGAGGGAAAACCCCTTCTTGGATCAGTACACCCAAAAAAACCAAAAGGTGAGGAGATGAGGGGATGAAGTGTGGAAAGTGACAAGTATGGTTGGAAATAGCATGATGACTCATCCAAAGGACCTCCCAGTAGCATACCTATCCCTAGGGTGACCCACTTACTAGGGCGCAATGTCAACCACCAAGGTGAAACAGGGCAAAGATCATATTTTCCAATAAGATCTCACATAATCAAAAGCAGTAATAGATGTAACAAACTCAAATGCCTCAAATATTGAAATGACACTCACCATAATACTTGACGTGTACCTCATGGAGCAAGAGCCAATGTCTTTCGAAGGTCAGTTGATGTGGTGGATATCATCGTGATCAACCTGGAGTTGTAATGGTGAGGTGGGTCTCTGTGTGTGGAAGTGGACACTGCTGGTCAGGTTGTCTCTTGGTACTCCATGTATGCAATGTGAGGGACTTGATACATCATCTCCTTAGTTATCCCACAAAATGGGGATAACATCTGGCTCCTACTTGGGAACATGTGATCATCATAGAGTGCATGAGAACCGCAACATCTCCTGGTAGACTTGTGCCTACACTGAAACAAAACACTGTAAAATCTAGGGTGGTTATATCACCCTTCATCCATATACATCAAAACCAAAAATGAAACTAATCTAGAAAAGAGAATTTTAGCATTTTTTCAAAATTTTCTAAACTAAACATGAAGTCAATATGCAGGTAGAGAAAAATGAAATATGAAATGCATCTAAACTAACATGATAAATCAATATGAAAATGCAAAGAAAGCAATATGTTCTACCTACTTGCTTGGGGCCTTGGGGCCCTGAAGATCAAGCAATAGGTTATGTTAGGTAAAGAAATACAACCAGTGCAACCAGTTGATCATCCCATCAAAGTCTCTCCCCTTGTGCTTAATTATGTAAAACAACAAAGATAAGTCAATCATGTATTGATCATGAGCATACATAGATATATAATCAATCATGAAATGAAAATCATGGATATGGGTGGGAGGGAGGAAATCTTATTGGAAAGAATATCTGCAACTCTGATCATCCAATGAATCCTTCCTGAAGTGATAGCCACAAGCTCAATCAACCCATATCTGAAGAGGGCTATCATCTATAGAAGATGGTTTATCGTCATTCACACAGAAAGATCCACTACTTTTCGAGGACTGAGAGGAGATGAGATACCGAAAGAATACCGCATGGCTTCCTAGAGAAGAAGATAAGAGATAAGGGATAACCTCATGTCTAGAGAAAAACTTCTCCCTCAGACTTAGGAAAAGTTTCTTCTTTATCTGAAAATCCCCACCAAAAGTCTCAATATGAAAGTACTTATGTTTGGTAGTGTGGACCTTGGAGTGCCCCAGGTTGGCCATGACCTGGTGTCTATCAAAGTTTGAGCACAATGGCTGAAAATACTCACAGAAAAAATCTGCATCTCAGCTCCCAAGGGATGGCCTAAAATCATCATGAAAATGATGTGTCGGGTCATCCTCGAATCGAAGGAAAAAATATGTAATCATATCATCAACAATATTCCAAACATATAAATCATACACGCATGAAGACCAGTCCTCTAAATATGACACCTCAACCCCCTCTGCCTGAGAGATACCCTCAATGTCATAAATGGGGTCTCCATCAAAAATGACACAACTAACATCCCATCTGTGTCTCTCAGTTTGTATGAATATGTCTATATGATCATCAACCAAATCCAAGGGTTCTTTCATAAAACCATCAACATGACTAAAAATAACCATCTCTTTGTCTTCATGTGCAGGAAGGATAGAGGCTAGGGAGGATTCAATTGGATCATCAATTTCTTCATCATTGAGATTAATCGCTTCTTCAAATTCATGCACAGGAGGAAAGAAAGGTTGGACAACCTCACCTTCATCAAGTGGGAGAAAATATAATGATGTCCCTACATGTTGTGATTTGTTAGAATTCTTCTTTATTTTTATGTACATGCCCCTCCATCGTCTCTTCATCATGAGGGGATTGATCCTTAGTGCAGGATGCTTTGTTTTCCAAAAAGGATTTGTTGCATCCAAGAGTTCCTCTAATACCTCTCCATTTCTATCAAAATGAGACAGAAACGATATTTATTTATACAAAATGTCTTAAACACAGTTTGTCCACACAATTTAGGGTAAACCACAACATAAGGAGTCAATATCCCTAATCTTTCCCCTTTACAAAATAATATTATTTAATTCATACTTTTGCACATAAAAGAAACCCTAAAACATGATGTCACCCTCCTGTTAGGCAACCTTAGGCACTTTTTAGCAAGTTGTTGAGGTTGGAGAAGGGACATTGGGTTTTCAAAATCCATCTTCCAAGGTGTTAGGACCTTTCTCCACTAAATCAAGGTGCCACTCCTCATCAAAGTGCCAAGTGTCACCTCACCACCCCATCCTATCCCATGTGTGACGTCAAGCTCAAAGAAAGTGATGTTTTATCTCCTTCAAGCAAAACGTTTGAGTGGTGGGGGCTTGGTTAGGTCCTCCATGATTTCATGAAAGCCTCCAAAGCCATGTCTTCATAATATGACATGTGGGCCCCTGGCATCCGACCTGTGGGATTAAATCCCCATGGAAGCCCAACCTAATCTTTCTCCTCCAAAACTTTCCACCAGTTGGGTATTATAAAGACAAATGGATATGCCCTCCAAGGATATCAAGTCAAAGCATCATGATGAGTAAATAAAATTAATAAAATATCCATCTAAGTACATCCAAATCACCTCATCAAAATAAACTATTTCTCAAAGACCCTATGCAATTTTCCAATTTTAGGTATGGGAGGGTTGGAAAAATGACCAAGTGGGTGAATCGTTCCTCAAGTTTAGGGGTGTTTCTCGAGGGGAAATTCTTCTAAGTAATATGGATGAGGTGTCATGGATTAAGGGAAGACTTTTGGGCATGGGTTTCATGACATACAAGGGCTTGTAGTGTCTCACTTATGGGTGCCTTTGTAGAGGGTGTGTTGCACCTTCATTTTCAATGCATTCTTTTTCCAATCCCATCCATTGCCATTAATTAATTAAGGTCCAAACACTAGGTATTCCCTGGGGTGAATTGATTATATTGGGGGTCAATACTAAAGTGTATCTTGAAGGTATAAGTACACATAGTTCCATGGGGGTATAGTCTATCTTGTAACGCACTTTGTGTAAATCCATCAATCAAGTGGGACATTTATGTTATGTGTTTGTTTTTGCAGGTCTTTGATTTTTTAGGAGAAGATTTTCATTTCTCTCAAGATCTCTTTGGGAAATCATCTGGAAGGTTCATAATCATGATTTTATATTTTACTGGCTACAAGCCTCTGGGCCTTCAACCCCTTCTTCCCATGAAGTGAGGGACAACCCCTTCTTAGATCAGTACACCCGAAAAACCCAAAAGGTGAGGATATGAGGGGATGAAGTGTGGAAAGTGACAAGTATGGTCAGGAATGGCACGATGACTCATCCAAAGGACCTCCCAGTAGAATACCTATCCATAAGGGTGACCCACTTACTAGGGCGCAATGTCAACCACCAAGGTGAAACAAGGAAAAGAGAATAATGTAGGAGCATATGTTACATAATCAAAAGCAGTAATAGATGTAACAAACTCAAATGCCTCAAATATTGAAATGACACTCACCATAATACCTTACTTGTACCTCATGGAGTAAGACCCAATGTCTTATGGAGTCCATTTTATGTGGTGGATACCATCGTGATAAACCTGGAGCTGTAGTGGTGAGGTGGGCCCATGTTTGTGAAAGTGGACTTTGTTGATCAAGCTATCTCTCGGTACTCCATGTCTGCAACTACTAGCGGGAAAATCCCCCTATAACTATACCAGGGTTCTAAGTATAGACAGAGCAATGACTCACTTAAAATTCAATCTAATTTCTACACTACCCCAAACATTCCAAAATGGATGAACAGAAAGCAATGAAAGAGTAAGTCAGAAACTATACCTTTAATCCAACGTTTGGTGTTGATCTCTTCAAGCTTCGTAGCTCCCAAGGCTGCAAGTCTCCTCCCAAAGCTACCTGCATCCACAACTAGGAAAACAATGCTACATACATACTATTTATATTCATCAATTAGGGTTACATATAAATTTTTATGTATAAATCAAAGAAAATACATTAAAACATCATTTGGGACACGGAAAATGAAATTCTTTTATTCAATATTCAAAGATTAGAGATTACAACCTTTGCAGGTCGACACTCTGTGAACCTGGTTCAGGCTCCTCTTGAAAATGCTCCAAGTACACCTCCTAAATTCCTTCTCTCACAATCATCTTGGTCTCTTCAAGGGAAGGTAAGGAATTGTGTGGGAGAAAAGGGGCTAGAGTGGGAATGTTGAGGCAGGAACTCAAGAAATGGGGTAAATACTTGGGCAAGGAAGAAAAATGATTTGAGAAGATTTTCACCGTTCTAATTCTTGATTGTGGAATGAGACCCAAAGACCTCCTTTTATATGACAAAAGGATAGTTATTTGGTTTGGGGATGGGCTATAGCAGGTGAATTGGTTGGGAAACCTCCAATAACCAGTAAATTCCACCAAATTCCTTGCAACTTTTTGAGGTATACACAAGTTGTTTAGTGTGCAACAAGCATATGTATGTGGGATTTATAGCATGCAACAAGCATATGTACATAGGTAGTAGTGCAGTAGGACGCGTTCATGCTCCAAAAAATGGTTTTTTAGATAGATTTCCTGAGCAGTGAATTGGCAAATTATGCAAGTAGGAAGGCCAATGCCATGTATGCATGAGTAGGTCATTTTAGGGATATAACATATTCCCCCTAATGTATGAAGTCAGAAGAGAAACTGATGGAAAAACTACATTACAATATATTTACCAATGAGAATGCATGAACTAGAGTGAGTCGGGGACCAGAGTTCGGGAGGTGCCATATGCGAAACAACAATTATCTCTCTAAGGTAGGCATACCCATGCTTGAGACAAACTAAATCATGGCTTCTAATCAAATACACTACAGATCCATGTCATATATAAAGTGTAGTTGCGAGAAATATACAACAGATCTACATCTCAAAATTAGTCAAAGATGTACAAGTACAATATGTATCTTCAAGAAGCCAGTGAAGCTAGCGGCTGGAGATGAGAACTTCATAGCTCGAGAAAAAACTTCAAGATATTCAAAAATCAGGTAGGATTACAATGGGAGTGTAAGACTCACTACTCTGAGGTCTTCGACAGACCATCGGGAAAAGACTAGACGATCTTGATGATCAAGCAGATAACTTCGTGGATTTTGAATCTGGACTTAACTGGACTCTCGGGATGGATGAATCATGGAAGTCAAGAGACAAACTGCAGAAAGGCCAACTCAGGTTGGGTAAAACTTCCATTGGACAAAATCAAGAAATATGATCAGACTCAAGCAGCATAACATTGACATAAGTTTGTGATGCAGGAGGCACCGCAAACTCTCCATATGTTTGGAAGAGTAACCAAACGGAGGAGGACACAACTCTATGTAGTGAGAAAATCTTCCTAAGGTCATACTAAATCCAAATACTTGATGAACAAACAGAAGGATGTTCTTTTTCCAAGGGAGACTATATTTATTGTCAAAAAAACAAGGTATATTTCTTGTCCCCTCTTTTTGGAATATTTGATTTTTTTGTCTTTTTCAATTTTTAAACGATCTTGAAAAAGAATAAAATAATGCTATGTTACAAAGAAGGAACGAGTGTCACAAGCAAGAAAACTGGTTCCAAGCGCATGGAACACACAGATGCTCAAGGCAAGGACACATGTGCAGGAGAAGGACACTCGGGTAAACATCCTCCATGGGTCAAGGTGTCAGATCGTAGAGGCAACAAGTGTTGTAAGGATTGCATATAAGGAATGTTTTATAGGTTCAATTGAGAGCAACATGAAGTCGGCATTAGGCCAAAGACGCAAATATGAGACCCACAATGTGATTAAGCATGACACAACAAGACTCCTTCCATGTAAATTTTACAAGCCCGGAGAAGGAAAGCTCAGTGGTTTTTTCACGTTTAGAGAGTCTGAAAAAACACAAAAATAAGACTCCAAGGAGTACCTTTTTCGCAATTAGTCCAATCGGCTCAAAAAAGGGTTAAACTTGCACTGAAAAGACATCTCTTCAAAACCGATTTAATGAGTATGCCAGAGACGAGATCACTCGACAATCTTTTCAATTTTAAGGAGTCTCAAAAGAGATTAATTATGGACTCAAAGCCTTTTTATGAGTTTAGTTTCCCTAGCCCGAAAAGGTATAAAAGTAACTAGGGAAAACTCTCATGGCGAGATGAATCTCCCAAGGCGTACTTTTTTCTGCAATAATCTACTAGGTGGAAAAAGGATTAAACTCATGCCAAGTAATTCTGGACCAATTTAACGAGTGTGAAGGAACAAGATCATTGGGTGATCTTTTCATATTTAGGGAGTCTGAAAAGGGCTTAACTATGGACTCCGAGGGGGTTCCTTTTTCGTAAGTAATCTCCAAGGCCCGAAAAGGTGATAAACCAAAACCAAGGAGAATGTTCATTTTTCAAAAATTTAGTCCCTCAAGCCTAAAAAAGGGTTAAACTTATGCCTGTGAATACTCTTCTAGCGAACTGAAGTTCCTAGAGCATACCTTTATTTGTAAAATTAGCCATATGAACTGAAAAGGGGTAAACTACCATCAGACAGATGTGCCTTCAAATTTTAGTTTGGTGAGCGTGAAGGGAAACAAGATCGCTCGCCAATCTTTTCAATTTTAGAGAGTCTCAAAAGGGTTTAAAGAAGATTCCAGGGGGCTAATTTTCTCAAGTAATTCAGACGAGATCGAAAAGAATAAATACAGTGTCGTTGGATGTTGCTTTCAAATTTTAAAGTGAGCTTGAAAGACAACAAAGCGTACTCATTAGGGAGTCCCGAGGGTAAGGTCAAGAATGATGATTAGCAAGAAGAATGAAGCTTCAACATGTAATCATGACAGGACTAATCAAGGACTCCCAAGCCTATACTCAGAACTGACAGCATGGATGCCAAAATGAAGCAAACGATCTGCCTAGGGAATCCATGTAGAGGTAGGCTCTACCATCTAATTATGACAATTCTAAAGCAACAAAGAAGGTTATGTGTCGCACTTCGGTGGGGTTGATCCTATGGCAAAGTAGAAAAGAAAACGAGATGTAGAAAGTGGGAATGAAATACTAACTTATATGCAAAAGTTGGAAAAAAACAATTTTACCACAGGATGACGAAAATGTAACCAATCCAAAAAATAAACACCAAACCGAAAGGAGGAAAGTAAGGGAACGACTAATAGATAACTCAAAACAGAACTTCAGTAGCCACCAAGCAAGGAAAAGTGAAAAAGGGGACCAAAAAGGGGTAAAAAGGGCCAAAAAAGTCTATAAATAGAAGTGGAAAGCTCATTTTCACCATTGCAAATTGGAAATTAATAAAAAGGTCAAAAAAACCCTTCTTCAAAAGAGCGAATTCCGGAAGCTACAATGGATGAAAAACCCTCCTACTTGGACCAAGTAAGTACAACAAACTTCCTCTTGCATTTCAATTCTTCCAATTTAAGTTAGTTTTAAGTTTGGGATGGGTGTGCCCTTGTAAAAGGGTCGTGTCTGCGTGTACGCACGTTGTCCAAGGCCATCCCGCATATGTACTCAGGTAGAGTAATAAACAGCCCAAGTACATATGTGATTATGTAGTAAACAACCCATGTACACCTCCCTTTGTATTGAAAAAATAAAAATAAAAACAAGTATTAACTCCTCTCCCATTTTTATGTGGCAGGATGTATGTTCACTAGAGGGAGAGAGAGCATGAGGAGCTAGATATCTTGGTCGAGGAGGACCCTATGGCTATCACCATACTCAAACAATGTGGTCTATGGAAATTCTTCCAGTGTCCGTTTATGAGGGAAAAACCGAGGTTTCTTAACGCTCTTGTGGAGTATTGGTATCTTGATGCGGAATCTTTGATGTTGGAGGGTCAATCACTGACCCCGACTACAAAGGATATTTATTTCCTGACTGACCTCTCCAGAAGAGGGGAATCGGTCAACTTGAGGACCTTTCCTTTGGGGTCGTTCAACATAGAATAATATATCAACATGTATTGTGAGGCTAGTACTGAGAAAGTGGATTCTCAAGTCTCGATTCACAAGATCACCAAACTCTCTCTACGAGTGATCCTACTTCTGATCGGGCGGACTACTGGATCTGCGACACTCCATCAGGCCTCACGTGCACATATGCACTATGTAATTCAGTGTTTGGAGGCAACAATATTTGACTGGAGTAACACCATGATTGTATGCATGAAGAGATAGCTCACAAAGTGTCGTAGGCATACCAATAAGAACTTCAGGTTTGGTACCATCTTATGCTCCTTCTTCTTCGAGAGGGTATGGAGTCTCAGTCCCAGAGAGATAGTATGGGGGCATGTAGCCTCCTTCCCAGCAGTGAGTAGGTGGGAAGCTTTACTGCCCAGACAGGGTGGAGGGAGGACTATAGAGGCCTTCGACGAATTTTTTTTTGACTACTAAGCACGTCAGATCCTAGTTATCGAGGATTATCCCTATGCAAGGATAATATTCCTCAGAGATCCATACAGTCCTATGCCCCCGGCGAAGAGCGTGGCGAGATAGGTAACATATATTTTTGAAGTTTATTAAATTTTTAATTTTCATATATATCCTTTTTATGTGTGTGTACAGTACTAACTTGTGAATTTGTTATGTACAGACATGGGACATGTTCGATCGGCAGACTTCGCTAGGAATCGACATCGTCCTCAACCCAAGGTAGGACCATCAACAGCAGGAGGACCAGTAGTTGTGGGAGGACCCTCGGTTGGAGAGGTTGATAGAGTCTTACAACGAGTGGAGCGGAATCTCACTACTCTCACTCATGTCGTTCCTATGGCTGAGATCGAGGATCTCCCCCCAACTATGCAACCACATGTAGTAGGGGTGCCTCGGACTTGGGTCCAGCTATTTCAGCATCTTGTGAATGTCGTCGTTCACTACAATAGGGCCAATAGGCCTAGACCTTAGATAGCATCGGACCATTTACGTACCGAGGGAATTTTCTATACTATATTTTTTTAGGGTGTAAGCCCAACGATGTAGACCGATGACTTTTGAGGCTTTCATGCCCACTTTTTTACTCATAACACTATTTTTTGGACATATATATATATATATACATCTTTCTTGCTTTATAGATAACATTTTTTTACAAATGTATTTACATGTGTATGTGTGTTCTTTTTCCTTTTATATGTGAGAAACATGCCAATCTAAAACTTGATTAGCTAGAGTATATGTTAAATGATTAAATCTCCTAGGAACATGGATATATGTAATGTAATCAAAATATCATTCTAAGAGACGTACCCTAAGGAATCTTCAGTGAAGATTGGGATCATAAATGTGGTAAACTCCATTTAACTGGGACACAACCAGCTGAGAATCTAGGTAAAACCAAAGGTGAGAAATGTCATGTGACAAAGAATCATGTAGAAATTATATCATTGGGTTGTACTAGGAAACATTATTGGTCACGTCGCCTAGACAAATACCTCTGGAAGATAACAACTGGCCTCCAGGTGTGAAAATCACCCAAGTTGCGGAAGAAAGCCTCCGAGTGTGTCGGATAGCGTCATTTGTGAACCCAAAGTAAACCTCTGATTCACTTGACATCTGCCATAGTGAAAAAGAAGACACAAATAACTACACGTCCACAAGACAAAAAGACAAAAAATGTATAAGAGACTATATATACAAGAAGCCACCTAGGTGATGAACCTAAGAGTAGTACTTCTTAAGGTAGAGCCCATTTCTAGGCTCCGCTAAATCATTCCCTCAAAATCAACCAGACGATAAGTTCCCTTCTCTAAGACCTCTTTCACAATGAAAGGTCTGAACCACATGGTTTTGAACTTTCCTTCCCCTAGGGGATCTTTGTCTTGATCATAGACCAGGACAAGATTACCTTGAGAGAAAATTCGAGGGAGAACGGACCAATCATACTAACACTTGACTCATTTCTTAAGAGCCTCATTGGCTAAGGTTGAATCATGACGTTGCTCATCGAGTTGCATGAGATATAGAAGGCGTTCCTCAAGTGGTGAAGTGTCCGACAGTAAATCCACTACCAACTTTAAATAAGAGATCTGACATTCAATAGGTAAGACTGCTTTCGACCTGTATACGAGTTGAAAAGGTGAAAAACTGGTGGCAGTCTTCACAGGCTTTCAATAGGCCCACAACATTGAATACAACATCAAATGCCAATTTGACTTGGAAGAATTGATCGTCCACTGAAGAATAGTCTTAAGATACTTATTCATAGCTTCAACCTAAACATTCTCTTGTGGGTAGTAGGGTGACAAATGTTCCTGTTTGAACCCAAGCTTTGACATTAATTCAGTCATCATTTTATTCTAGAAGTGACTACCATGGTCAGTGACAATCTCTTTCAGGATACCGAACCTTGCTACTATCTGATTAAAAATGAAAAGGGTTGTGGTTTCGCCATCATTGCTAAATGTTGGCATAGCTTCGACCAACTTCGTGAAGTATTCTACTACTACGATGATGTAACGATGCCCCCTGGCTGAAGTCGGGTGACATATAGTAAATTCAATCCCACACTTGGTGAAAGGACCAACAACAATGACTGGAAACATAGGAGCAAGGTGTTCCCTCATCTTCCGACAGAAGATCTGACACGGGTGGCACTTCTTGACTGCCTCCACACAATATTTGATTAACAAGGGCCAGAAGTAACCTGTGCGTAGAATCTTTTGGGTTGTTTCCAACCCAGACAAATGACCTCCACATGCTTTTGTGTGAGAGTCATTCAAAACGACCTCTGCTTCTTCGTGTGTGAGATATCGTTGAAGAATTAAATCTACGCCTCGATGATACAAAGTGTCATCAAGTATCACTATATTCGATTGGCAGTTCCGAAATTAGTTCGGAAAAGACCAATGACTTTTTAGATTTCGCAGAAACAAAATCCAATTCAAACTCGTGTAGGATAACTATCCATCTACTAATCTTTCCTCCAATGACCTGTTGTTTTAACACATATTGGAAAGGGTTGATGACAATAATAACAGTGGTCTTGCGAAGCAATATATAGTGACGGAACCGTTGGACAGTGTGGACAGCTGCCAAAGCAAGTTTCTCAACATGAGAATAGTTGAGTTCTGGTCCAACCAAGCCTCGGCTAAGAAAATATATAATGTGCTCTTCGAGAATTTCATCCTCTTGGAACAATACCATGTCGATGGTTGACTCCGTAGCAGCCAAATGGAACAAGAAATATATGTTATAATCATGAGGCTGGAGAAGAGGGGCGGACGTCAGAGCACGTTTCAACGCTTCAAAAGAGAATTGAGCAACTTCATCCCAATAGAATGAGACCCCTTTTTTTAAAAGATGCATGAGACCTTTAGTGATCTCGACATAATTAGCAACAAAACGCCGAAGAAAATTAGCTTTCCCCTGTAATTTCTTAAGCTGAGGTATTGTGCACGGGGGAGGCAATTGAACTATCGCCTCAACCTTGAGAGGATCGACCATGATCCATGTTGTCGACACGATGAAACCTAATAAATGACATGACGTCACACAAAAACTGCACTTGTTGGGATTCAAGTGAATCTGATAGTAGCGACATCGTTGAAATATTAGTTGTAAATGGGAAGGATGATCATATCTCTTGCGAGAACGTGATGCTAAATCATCAAGGTATGCCTTGACTATATGTTTGATGTCATGAAAGGCGAACGACATGGCCTGCTGAAAGGTAGCTCCAACATTTTTCAGTCCAAAAGGCATCTTTTGAAATGCGAAGGTACCCTAAGGACAAATGAAAGTCATTTTATGTTAGTCCTCGGGTTTAATTTGAATCTGATTATATCCCGAAAAATCATCCATGAAAGAAAATACTTTGCAACCCGCACATTCATCGACAATCTGATCGATAAACAGAGTTGGAAAATTATCTTTCGAGCAATCCTTGTTCAAATCGCAGAAATCCATACAAATGTGAATCGTGCCTTGTTTCTTGTTGAAATGAACTGGGTTTGACACCCATTGTGTCAATTGTATGGGGTAGATAAAACCATCTTTAAGCAGTTTCTCTATGTCTTCCTTAGTTGTTGTTTCTCTTCGAGGATTGACCAGACGAAGCTTCTGTCAGACCGGTTTGGCATCAGAATAAGTTGTGATTTTGTGTTCGACAATTCTTGGGTCGATGTCTGGAATATCCTCGTAAGACCAGGAAAAAATGTCATGGAACTCCTTGAATAACTCGGTGTAAGTTTGAATCTCTTCGGGGGAGAAATCTTCTCCGATGAAAACATTATCCACAATGCCAGGGGTTCTGGAGATATCTATTGCAATCTTTGTAGAAATGCTTTCCATGTTACCCTCGGCATAAACTATGTTCGTAGCTAGAGGATTGATAGGACAAGGGATATCTCCATTCACAGTCAAAACAAACTCTCTTGCCTCTATTCTCCTAAGCTCGAGAAGAAAGTAAGATCTATGATGCATATTGTCCCAAGGTTTGTCAAGACCAGTCATTGCCTCGAGAATTACCTCATTAGAGGGAAAGACCAATTCTAAAGGATCTTGAGAGGCAAGAGAATATTGAGCCCAAATAGGCTCGAGAATAGTATCTAACTCATGTGAGGGAGTCGGATCGAGGTTGGTCGAGGCTTGTTGGACAATGTTGTATGCAACCTCAATTGCGGATAATGGCATGGCCATGCCAAGGTGCCCCATCCCTTCCATCAAGGATGATGGGGAAGGTAAATTCCACGGGTCATGAAAGTAGCTCATTTTAAAAGACGACACTTGAAAGATTGCAGCCCTCAACTGGTCAGGAACAATCGATATAAACTCTACATCGTTCGAAGGTGGCAAGTAATCAAAAGTTCCCATCAATGACAGAAACAAACCGACACCTAAATTGGCAGTTTCAGGATGTGGGTTATCAATCATCGGGACCGTGGAAGCCTCCGATGAAGGGACAGGATAAGAGAAGAACAATTGGTCGATGGTCACAATTCGACCCTCATGCGAAAAGCACAAGACCTGGAAAACCATGGCAACCACTACACGCATCGCATAAGTCCAACTTTGTCCTAACAAAATATTGTAGTCAAGAGGTGCATCGACTACTTCAACTTCGACACATAAAGTTTTTCACCCTAGCTACATGGGGAAAGAATAAATTATTCTGTGTGGTCTAAACTACCGACTGTCAAAATCCGTAAGCAACGTAGGTGATGGAGACAACTTAGGTTGGTCAATGGCCTTCCAACATGCCAATGACATCATGAAATTTGAGGCATCCTCATCAACCACCGTATGGAAAATTTTATCTGTCAATGATTTCGTGGTGTATGTCACTACTATATGAAAGGTGGCGTGGTGAGGAAGACGAGGTTTTAGGTCGGTTGGATCGAAAACGATCACTCCTGGTTTACTAGTCTTTGTAGCTCCCAAGGTGGACAACAGAGCTTTTCCCTGTAAGAGGAAACTCTAGAGGAACTCCAGAGCAGAAATCCCACAAGTGGTATGTCCCAGATCCTCCACGACGGATTATTTCTAAGCGGCCCTCCCGTTTGGATTATGGGAATCCTTCTTAAATGCACCTTTAGGGTTGTGAGTCATTGTCTCGCCTACTGCCTTCTCAATTTGGAGAGGATTCAATGGGTTAGTGGAATCCTTTACCTTCTCGACAGATTCTGATGTTCCGTAGTCACGAGTCCTGGTCGATAAATGAGCATCAACGTTCATCATGTAAATGTTCATAGTCGGGTTATTAGTAGTAGGCGCGGAGGGTCCCTAACTGCCCCCTGTCGCACTTGTGGATGCGGAAGCCTGAGATAAATTTTACCCTTGTGGAAAAGGGTTTGTCAACACAACAGGTTGTTGTTGTGCTAGTAGCTTCTAGGATTATACAAGCCGAGGGCATAGATGAGTCAGGTGGTCCTCCATGCAGAGATTACACGGATACTTCAACTTCTTCTTCTCAGTTTTTCCCCCGCCAACATTGTTGGTAGCCTTTTTATCCCCTTTACCATTTTTATTTCTTTGTTTCGTCTTTCCCTCAGTCTATTGGTTATCCTTGGGATTCGTCAACTGCACACTATGTACATATGGAGTCTGGGTCGCGGGGACAGTCGAACTAGGAGTCTGGTTGGCCACAGTCTGTTGTATCAACAATTGTTGCAACTGATTTGACAACATATCCATGGGATTGATTTGTGTTGAGCCCATGATGCCATCAGCATGGGGCCTAGACTTTTGTTTGGCCTTATCGAGAGTAGACTGTGGCACATCTAGTAAGATCTCGTAGAGCATGCCAGACTGAGAGTAAATCAGTTCTAGCTGTTGGGATCTCACAATAGCCTCCTCTTATGAAAACACCTCAGACATTGCTACGTCTTTGGACACGCAAGGAACCAAAGACTTCAAGAACCACTCAAGAAAGAAAGAGGGAGGGACCTTGACCTTAATCAAGCTCTATATTCGTCACCATTCTCAGATATGATTAGAGATGTGGACAACCTTGGTTTGCTCGAAGTTGGCCAGCAACTCGTAGTCGACATTATATCTCACTGGTAACTAGAAATGGTTCAAAAAGACCATCACCAAGTCATTAAAGTAAGAGTACCTTCAGTCATCAAGCTCAATATACCACTTTACATCACCCCATATAAGAGTACATTGAAAAAGGTGCAATTGAACAGAGCCATCTTTTAACAAGTTTGATGAGCACCATAAGTGAAAGGTAGTCACATGATCACCTGGATCTTCGCCAGGCTTGCCCTCAAATTTTTGGATATCTGAAGGAAACTTGGTTGGCATGGGGGCCCAATGCGGATCGTGACAGATTGGGTCATTCAGTAATCTTGACAAGTCTGGCAAATGCAAGGTTGCCGGAAAGGGTAGTTTCAGTTGTGAATTATTTAAAGGAAAAGAGGGTCCTGGATTTTGACTAGCACCAGGTTGGCAAGAAAAGTTGGATTGTTGGCCAAGGTTTTGGTAGAAACCGTGGCCTTGACCAGAAAAAGGAAATTGTGTTTGTTGAGGCATCATCGGCTAACTCCCAAAATTGGACGACATAGCATGTGTAGGGATTTCTCCTTGTGTTGTGTTCCAAGGACCTTGGTTGGGGATGCCCCCATCCAATCCTCCTGGAATAGGTACAGAAAATTGTCAGGGTTCCATTGAGTATGGAAGGGGTTTCCCCCAACAGGCATCCCTTGCGAGGTAATGAGCCATGCCAAGTATTTCAAAGACCCTGTTACTCCAGTCATCACTCCTTGTGAAGGAATAATACCTTTCACCGGGTTTTGTTGACCAAAACTGGGGTTGCCCCCATTCGGGAAAGTAGCCAATGAAAAAGCGTTGTTCCCAAACGCACCAAACAAAGAGAAAAACATAGATCCCACCGGATTTTTGTAGGATGACGGTCCCAAACTGCCTCCACCAAACAAGATATAATTAGCATTAGGCCCGATTGGTTGTTGAAAAGCGCCACCGAGCGAAGGAGACAGAGGAGGTATGTGACCCCCACCGTAAGGAATAGCATTAAAAGGGGTAGTAGTTCCCGCGGTTGACCCTTGCAAGGGAGCGTTAGAGATTCCTTCCCCCAGACCCATAGTCTGTAAAGTAGAGTAAGTAAGAACTCAATTTGTATCAATTTTGGGCATCCCATATGAGAAGGGAGAGCCCATTGCATTCTGAATGAAAGGGATAGTGGTTGAAGTCATTAAAGTTATCTGACCACTGCCCAAAATCGTGGGTGTTGGGACAACTAAGGTCCTAACTGGTGAAGGTGGGGGAGGAGGTAAAATGACCCCTCCAGTAGTATTTGTAATGGGAGTATGGGGACTCCCGGATGAAATAGAATCATTAGCTTCCATTGCTGCTCGTCAAACAAACTGGCACTCAGAAGATGTCACCTCGGGAGGGACAATATGAATTAAGATCGGCACCGACAAGTTGGTAATTGGAGGATTTTCTGGCCTGAAACCTTCGGTCTGGAGGTCAGAAACGATGGATTCCTCCGATGCCGGAAAGTCTCCTCTCGGATCAGGCTCGGGCATAGTTTCCTGCAGCCCGGTTGCTTCGAACAATCCTTCTTGATCAAGTCTTCGCCTCAACGGTGGCGGAGGTGGATCCAAAGTAACCAACGACAGGCCCTGAAGCCTTCGTGGTCGGCGGAGCTGTTGATATCCACTTTGTGAAATTATCAACCAACATAGTAAGGTTTGAATAGCGTGGAACACAAACCACACACTAAAAATTTCCTAAAGACAAATCAAGCAATCAACTAACTAGTGGGAAGGATAGTTATACCAATCGACACTAGAGAAACTAACCGATGTAAGTGCAAATCGAACAAGGAAGCACCCTTCAGGTATACTCTGTGAAGCATGATCCTATGTCTACCCTAGGTACCGTGGTATACCCCCATAGTCACCTATGTAAGTTCGTAAAAAATAGACAACTAAGTTGTCAGCTCGCAGTCTGTCACCAGGCGGGTACAATTGACAGTTGGTCAAGTCATAATGAGCAGGATAACAAATTTGAAGCCTTTCAATGGTGCCAAAAGAAATTGGTCTAGAAGACAACTAAGGATCTTGAATGGATTCGAGGTACACGAAGCTCTATGGGAAAATGCGATCGCTATTGTTCCCGAGAAAAACCCTCAATATACAATACCCACTACGTTTAGTCTAGATTTTGAAGGGTTATCTCCTCTGTCTTTCCTCACATGACCTCGTGTTTATCCCCTATGTTAAAGGGGGGTCCCGGCTGACTCTTGCAACGTTGGAATTAAGACAATCCCTATCTCAGACTCCAATGTTTGTTTTAAAAATGGCTTTGAAGAGTTTCCTCTTCACACCTAATTCAAGGCCCTAAAAAGCCTAAACTAGTCGGTGAACCCTACAAACAGAAAATCTAGTATGTTTTAAGTTAACCGTTATTTTTAAATCTTGATTTACACAAAGGATGTGGTCGTGCAACTAATGGTGTTATGAAGAGATGAATAAGGAAGAGAACTTTAGAGCATTTGAAAGAAAAAAAAGATCCTTCGAAATTAAAGAAAATCTTGTAAAACTCTTTGTAAAATTCAACTTTTCTAATGAATGTCTCAAGATCTTTAAATTGTAAGTCTTCTAAAAAGTGCTTTTGTTTGTCTAAGAAAAACTACTTGTATTTCAGAAAATCAAAAAGAACTTTGAAACAAAGACTCTTTTTTTCTGCAAACAAACAATCCTAGGCTACTTTACCAAACTAAATGCAAGAAAGAAATTCTTTTTTTTAATTTTCGAACTACTTTAACCAGAAAAAACTAAAGTAAAAAAGTTTTTTTTTTTCAAAGCAAGAAACAGGAAAAAAGAGAAAATTGAAACCAAGATTGACAAAGACCCTTAGCCAACTGCGTAAACGCGGGGATTCAAACCAGAAACCAAAAAGAGGACCTAAAACTTGAAAGTTTACTCTATACCTTTAGGGAAAACAAAAGAAAAATAAGGAACAAGTTAACCGAAACTTTAACCCAAGCTATGGCCAAAGACAGAGACTCTGATAGGTTCAAGAAAGTCCTGAGAAGCCTAAACTTCTATTAGGAAAGAGACAGACCTCTCTTTCTTAAAAAATACTTTCAAGACACAGAGACGCGGGTTATTGCATTAGCAGCCTGCGTATGTATGTGGTTTGTCTACTATGCAGAACGTGTATGTATGTAGATTGACCCAAAGTAGGGTGTGTACACCTCTGAGACTTTTCAAAAATAAAAAGAATAGGTAGGGAAAACTGGCAGGCACCTTGTAGGTGACCAGAGACCCTAGAAAGACTCAATGAACTTGATTGAAACTCAAAAGAAAATCAAGAAGCCAATTAAAAACCCAAAACGTCCTTCTAAAACACTAGAGAGACTTCCCAGTGGAGTCGCCAATTCTGCTAGCGGGAAAATCCCCCTATAACTATACCAGGGTTGTAAGTATAGACAGAGCAATGACTCCCTTAAAATTTAATCTAATTTATATGCTACCCCAAACATTCCAAAATGGATGAACAGAAAGAAATGAAAGAGTAAGTCAGAAACTGTACCTTTAATCCAACATTTGGTGCTAACCTCTTCAAGCTTTGTAGCTCCCAAGGCTGCAAGTCTCCTCCCAAAGTTGACCTGCATCCACAACTAGGAAAACAATGCTACATACATACTATTTATATTCATCAATTAGGGTTAGATATAAATTGTTATGTATAAATCAAAGAAAAGACATAAAAACCATCATTTCAGACAGGGAAAATGAGATTCTTTTATTCAGTATTCAAATATTGGAGATTACAAACTTTGCAGGCCAACACTCTGCGAACCTGGTCCAGGATCCTCTTGAAAATGCTCCAAGTGCACCTCCTAAATACTTTATCTCACAATCAGCTTGGTCTCTTCAAGGGAATGGAAGGGATTGTGTGGGAGAAAAGGGGCTAGAGTGGGAATGTCAAGGCAGGTACTCAAGAAAGGGTGCAAATACTTGGGCAAGGAAGGAAAATGATTTGAGTAGAGTTTCATTGTTTTAATTATTGATTGTGGAATGAGACCCCAAGACCTCCTTTTATATGACAAAAGGATATTTATTCAGTTTGGGTACTTCTATAGCAGGTGAATTAATTGGGAAACCTCCAATAACCCATAAATTCCACCGAATTCCTTGAAACTTTTGGAGATATACGCGGGTTGTTTAGTGTGAAACAAGCATATGTATGCAGGTTATCTAGCATGCAACAAGCGTATATATGGGGAAAGTAGTGCAGTAGGGAGCGTAAATTCTCCAAAAAATTGTGTTTTAGATAGAGTTCCTCAGCAGTGAATTGACAAATTATGCAAGTAGGAAGGCCAATGCCATGTATGCATGAGTACGGAATTTTAGGGCTATAACAACAACCTGAGGGCCTCAAGAAATCATCTCCTTAGTTATCCCACAAAATGGGGATAACAAGGGAAAAACGGGGAATACAATGGGATAGGTTCCAAATAAGGGTGTCGTGAAGGGGGTCAAGTCTACTGGAAAAAAAAATTAAAAATGAGAGGTACCACTGCGGTCAGGGAAAGGAGAGGAATCCAATGGGATAGGTCCCAAATAAGGGTGTCGACGGGACCAATATACTATTTTTCTTTTTTCTTTTTTTCTTTTTTTCTTTTTTTTGTTTTTACTCCTGTGGAGTTATACTCTGATCTGAATAATATTGCAGTGGCGAAATGACCAAATTCTTAACAGGAAGAAATGTGTAGTAATTTCACAACCAACATGTAGGAGGCAAGGTTGCACAATAATAGATCTTGTATGTTCCTTGTTTGTTCCATTTTTCGTCCGAAGGGTTAGGGTTTTTTTTAGGGTTCCTATAAACAAGGGCACCAACTAAGGAGACTAGACCGTACCCTTATCCGTACTATTTGATTACCCAGTTACTAGAGAGTATCTTCTCAAGTGTTGTTCTTGGTGGCACTATAGCAGTCAGGCAGCCGATCGATTGATCTATAGCGGGTTTTGGGATACCTAGGCCAGTTTGTATGCATGTATTGTCTAATGCGCTACGACTCGAAGGGGTACCAATAGGGGTTACAAGGGTGTCCAACAATGTGAGCCTAAAAACCTCTTGTATTTCCTACGTGTATGCTTCCCTTACCACAGATTTATGTGTTGAGCGACATATCATTGTAGTTTTAAGACATCGGAATGTGTCTCTACCTTGAAATAAATTAACCCACAATTCCTACCAAGGAAAGTTCTTTGATACCACTTGTAAGGTACCAGATGTAATATAATATGCAGAAACAAGAATATTCATCAGATATCAATGGAACAATAAAATATTGAGAAGAGAAACACCAGAAATGATACCTTTATTCAAATAAAGCAATGTTCACTTGCCTCTTCGAGGGGGGAAACTCCAGTAGAGCTCTATTACAATAATTTTCAAGACAAAAACTTATTATTCCTCCTACTCTTATTTATACTAATTCTATCTTCTAAAGAACATTCTAGAGGAAGATATTTCTAGAAGCAAAAGCTTCTATTGGGTCTTCTTACATTGACTTCTTCACATTTATTAAATAGGCCTTATAAACTAATGTCGGCCTTTATTACATGGAAAATATATTATTCTACATATGTGATGGGTTAGAGAGGTTAGCTCCCTAATGCCATTGCACTTGGATGTTGGCCTTTGGAGGCCTAGGACGTCACCTTCTAAGCCTTGACATCATGTGGAGGCTAGTGTTTGACTTGATGGTTCAAGAAGAAAGGTGATGTGGTTTGAAGGAGGAAGATGCATGGAATGACACTCTAGAACATGAGAGAGTGACACATGGCCTTTGGATGCCCAACGACTTGCATCTAGAGGCTCAACATCTCACTTTTTGGGCCTAGTGTCACCCCTTTAGGGCATGACGTCACCCTTATAAGGGATTTACTTTATGTAATTTTTATATTTCAAATTGTAAAGACAAATAAAGGGGATAGACCCTCTTTTAATTTGTTGTTGACTTTTTTATGTGGAAAAATTGGTTTTATATGACCTCATATAAATAGAGGTCATCTCACTTTCATTTTAGACATAAATCACCTGAGAATTACATAACTCTTGGCTGAAATTTTCTCCCTACTTGGGCAATTCGCTCTATCTTGTCTCTTGTGCAATTTGATGCTTTACTTGTCTATTGGTGGAAGGAAGGCTAACAACTTCTCTTGGATACTTGTTTCTTAGCAATTGGTTGGAATGTCTTGATAAGTAGGGGTTTTTCATGCTATCTCTTGGATTAGGTAAGGAATTTATGCAATTGTATATGTTTCTTCTTGATTTCAAGGTTATTTTGTCAAACCCTTGGAGGAGTATAAGGGCATACACCCTCCATCAAGGATATCTCTTTTATTGTCATTGAAAAGGCTATTTAAAAGGTTGCTACAAGGAGTAAAAAGACTTACACCCTTGTAGGCTTACCTTGCTAAGGTTTGTTTACTCTAGGGAGTAAAAAGGTTTACACCCCTAGAAGAGTAAAAAACCTTAGCTCATAAACGAGAAACTCCATAACCCAATAGATAAGGCACTAATCTTTTTGCATTGGAGATTGAATATTGTGCATTGGTAAACGTGATTTCAAGGAGATTGAATTGTTCAAGTTTGGAATTTAATTCTACATGCTTTAAGCTATCTTGTGCCATAAGGGCATCTTGTTTTGTCGATTATGGATTGCTTGTTGATTTTAGTTGCTAGAACTAGTTGTTGTAGAAAAAAAATTATATAGCCATAAGGTTGTTATAAAAAAATTCTGATAACACTTAATAACAACCCTCTTTTGCTAATAAAGTCTTGGCTCAATTATTGGAAGATTGTCTACTAATTGCTAGTTTTGTTTTCCAACATCATACACTTGACTTTGATGGTTTAATTTGCAGCTGACATAACTTCTTTACTACTTGTTATAGCGCAAGTTGTAGGTTGGGAAAATCCTGACCCAAACACAAAGAAAGTGCTACAACTTGGGAATCCTACACCCAATGTCACGTCGATGTAGGCCTCACACTTCAAGGGTGACTAGGCCACTCTAGGGAGGCGGTCTCGGTGACCCTAGGGGGATTGAGATGGATATGGAGATGGATGGAAATGAAGCCCCTATAGGTCAAGTATACATGGATTTAAAGGTGGAAAGAGGTGTATTGTAATTCAAGTAACTGTTTCCCCACATGTATAGTGCTTATCTGGATGATTGTACCTGCCCGAGACACAAGAAAAGACAATTTGAAACAATATATGTTAGTTGGATCAGAAAGTTAAGCTTGTTGTCCCTAATATGAATCAATATATAATAGTATATATCATCAATAAAATGATACTATAAGTTTCTCAATAGATGCTAAACATCAAGTAGAAAATGCAAGAGAAAAACTAGTGAATGACTAGCTAAAATCAAGATGAAAAACCAATACTCTTAGCAAAAAATATAAGGTTGTTGTAAACACTTGTCTGCAGAAAATTATATCAGCCTTATGGCTATAAAATTCAATTCATTACAGAAAGAAAAACAACCACTTAAATCTCCTCAAACATTTCCAAAATGTGCGTTGGACCAAGGAGAACAAGTGTGCAAACTTTGAGCAGAATCCAATGGTTGATAAGAGAGTTATTCAAGCAAGTAAGTTAGGGTTTTTGCAACCCTAATGGCTGAAGATGAAATTTTGTAACAGAAGAAATAAGTAGCCCCTATATGGGGATGCCCTAGTGGTTGTGAGGTGCCCAAGGCACAAGGAATACAATCCATTTTGCAAGAAGTAAAAATGCCCGAAAATCATGTTTCCCAATGCAATATTTTATTTCTCCAATGCAACAAATCAATGACTAGTGTCTTTACTATTGGGTTAATGGAGTCACAAGGAGCTTAGAGAAGCTACCTCCTTAGGGGTGTAATTTATTTTACTTCTGTAACACCCAGTTTCCCCCAGTCTGTAAAAATAACTATATTGGCCAAGAACTATGGCAAACTCAAAGACGTGAATGTTTGATTTGACGGACCTTTTTATGAAAGGCCGATGAATGTAAATTATGTTATGAATATGTGTTGCATGGTTGCTGGGAGGGGGATTTGCTAAAAGAGACCACAATGGCTAATGAGAGGTGGTGGAAGGGACCTGGAATTGTTGCGTTAATTTCCACCGAGCCAGTACCGTACTGGTTTTACTTGCTCAAAGACCAAAGCAACTCTCTGACCCCACAATGGATTTCCCGTCAAATTGGTAGGTGGGGAGGCTCCTCAAGAGTTAATGAGGGGATGGGGGTGAACTTCCCATCCGTAACATCTCCCAGACTTGACCGCGGACGGGGAAATTCACGCCACACGCAATCTTGCAGAGAAAAGGCAAGAGAGGAATCGTGGTAAGGGGGAAGAGAGAACGCGTGCGACAGGGATCGTGGGGAAGAACTGGAGAAACTCTGGAAACACAGGGAGTTCTGAATAGAGGATAAGGAGATTAACCTTCGTCCTTGACTTCCGTTGAGCTGGAAGTAGCAAATTGAACCTCAAGCATTGTGGTCTAGCTCGGGGGTGGCTAGTGCTAAATATGTTTGGAGTCACTGAGCCTACGATTGGGTGGAAACGAGCACCCCTCTCAGCAGTCGCGTCCCACCTGGTGTTTTCTGATAAGTGTTATGTCTTGTATTTTTGAATTGAATGCATGCTCATGTTTACATGCTCATAAATGGTTTCTGTATGGAAGTGTTTGCCTGTGTTTTGATTTGGAGACAAGGGATACATGCTTATACTTATATGACCATAATCGGTCTATGTATAGAATGAGTAGGTTCATAATACGAGTCTGTTCCCTTGAGAATTGTCCTATCTACTTGGGTCGTGGTATGCCCTGGTTTAATTTACCGAAGGCACTTCTCTCGGGAAGTTTCCTCGCACTCCAGAGTCGGAGTGAGTCCCTCGAAAGGACTACCATGATAGTAAACCCACAAGTTTACTTTACCCCTACAACCGAATTTATAGCTCGGCGAATTAGGAAGACTTTTACTCAGGTCACCAAACCTAGGGATAATTTACCCAAGAACCCTCTGAAAGATCTGTCGGAGCTCTATTTCCTGTTGACCTTAACCTTTGCATAGGTAGGAGGGTGGACTTGGCAACGTCTTGAAAGTCTCGGAGTATCTAGACCCGTTCATCGGCATTTCGGCATTTCGGCGTTTCAGCACCCGGGAAACCAAAGGTCAAGACCCTTCGTCGTCGCAAGTTGCAAAGTCCCGGTATGCGAAACTCCGAATTAGCTTAGTGTGAATAGGTTTCGGCATTTCAGCATTTCGGTGTTTCGACACCTGGGAAACCAAAGGGCAAGACCCTTCGTCGTTGCAAGTCACGAAGTCTCGGTATGCGAAACTCTGAATTAGCTTAGTGTGAATAGGTTTCGGCATTTCGGCATTTCGGCATTTCAGTGTTTTGGCACCCGGGAAACCAAAGGGCAAGACCCTTCATCGTCGCAAGTCGCGAAGTCCCGGTATGCGAAACTCCGAATTAGCTTAGTGTGAATAGATTTTGGCATTTTTGCGTTTCGACACCCGGGAAACCAAAGGGCTTTCATCGTCGCAAGTTGCGAAGTCCCGGTATGCGAAACTCCGAATCAGCTTAGTGTGAATAGATTTCGGCATTTCGGCGTTTTGACACCCAGGAGACCAAAGGGGAAGACCCCTCATCTTCGCAAGTTGCGAAATCCTGGTTCACGAAACTCCGAGAGGATCTGGACCATCCATCGAAGGAGACGCGTGGTGAGCGGTCAGAGTTCAGGGAAAGCTCTGAAACCCCGTAAGCCATTGGATCTCGTGGGACAGCAAGGGGGTTAAGGTTGAGTGTCCTTCAATGCCCTTAAGCTCAGGAGGGATAGTGACTATCAGATCTAGATCAACGAGGTTCGTTGATCTCCTGCACAAATTCCCATATCAGAATTCGAGGATTTGAGTGACAGGAGTTCTGGAGTCGTTGCATCATGAACTCCCAGTTCACGAAACTCTGAAAAGATCTAGACCATTGGATCCATATCATCGAGGACCGTCGTATCTCCTACAAGAACTCACGTATCGGATTTCGGGTTTCAGGGTTTGAAGAGTCGAAACACTCGACTTGCTTGCATTTCAAACTCCCGGTTACCAAAGTTTCGATACGGCTAGGACCGTTAGATCATGGAGGAGATTTGCAGCCGTCGATCTCAATGAAGGGACAATTTCGGGTTTCGGGGTTTGAAGATTCGAAAGACTCGACTCGCTTGCATTTTGAACTCCTGGTTACCGAAGTCCCGATACGGCCAGGACCGTCGGATCAAGGAGGAGATTTGCAGCCATCGATCTCAACGAAGGGATGATTTCAGGTTTTGGGGTTTGAAGAGTCGAAAGACTCAACTCGCTTGCATTTCGAACTCTCGGTTACCGAAGTCCCGATACGGCCAAGATTGTCGGATCAAGGAGGAGATTTGCAGTCACCGATCTCAACGAAGGGATGATTTCAGGTTTCGGGGTTTGAAGAGTCGAAGGACTTGACTCTCGGGCATCGCTGAGTCGCGAATTGCGAAAGGCGCCTCTTAGCTTGGCCGGGGTCATAACCAATGATCACATGGAGGTGAAGCCCACGCTTGGTGCTTGAGTTGAACACGACGGGTTTTCAATGAAAGATTCGGTGGATTGATTTAGTGAAGGTTCCGATAGGAAGAGCTAGCCTGTGCTAGGACCTCGTAGGAACACGGGGATTCTGTCGCTTGAGAAAAAGGAGAAAAAGGAGAAAAATCTATTAGGTCGTAGTGGGTGTGTGACAACTTCCCAAGGCAATTTTCTCTAAGCTAGGGTTTAAGCTAAGAGGGTGTATGCCCTTATACTTCTCTTAGCAAACCCTTGTAAAACTAATGAGATGAAGAAAATAAAATTATGAAGGTTATGGTGGGGGTGTATGCCCTTATACTTCCCACCTAGCTCCTAGCACAACAATACTTGAACTTGAAAAATGATAGCATAATAGTAGAAAAACCATACCAAGATCAAGATAAATGCCAAGATAATCCACCACAAGAGCTAGAAAGCATAATCCAAAGATAGCACTAGACCTCCTCCATCAACCATTCATAAACATAGCCATAAACAAGTCCACAAGAGATAAAAGAGCTAAGTGTGGCGCAAATTTCAGACCAATCCTCTCACAAGAGAGAGATTTATGTTTAAAATGAGATCTTATGATCTCTATTTATACAAAATGTACCTAACTTAGCTTGTCCACAAATTAAGGAGTAAAACACAAGATTAGGGATCAACAACCCTAATCTTGCCCCCTTAACAAAGTAATATTAAACAATTCATTTTTTGCACAAATAAAACCCTAATTTAGGAGGACTTCACCCCTTTAGGGGACATTTAGCCACTTTGAGGAAGTCGTTGGTGTTGGAGAAGCATGGATAGGCCTCCAAAGGCCACATGTCAAGCATCTAAGCACTCTCATCATGGTGAAGACCCTTCTCCTCCTCAAATGTCCATGTATCAAAAGAGTGGCACCTCACCACCATGCCTTAGCCCCCCAAAACCATGATGTCAAGCTCAAAAATAGGACGTTTTTCCCTTCCTGGGAAAAACGTTTGGCAAGTAAGGGGTGGGCTAGGTCATCCAAGTCACCATCAAGGTCATCCAAGTCTGATCTCTCTCGTCCGGCATGCGGGCCCCTGGCATCCAACATGTGGGCTTGTAGCCCCATGGAAGCCCAAGCTAGGCTTTTTCTCCCAAAATTGTCCACCAACTAGGTCCTGCAAAGACAAATGAGCACGCCCTCTAAGGATCTCAAGTCATAACATCATGATAAGTGAATCCAATCAATAAATAAGCCATCTAAGCATGTGCATCAAAGATCACTATGTCAAACAATTAACAGCTCAAAGACACTATGTGACTTGTCAAGCTTGAATATGGGAGGGTTGACGAGGTGTCCTATTGGGTAGATCTTGCCCTAGGTCAAAGAGAGTTTCCAAGAGATCCCTCTCTAAACCATGTAAAGTGGATGAAGTGGTTGGGGCCAAGACTCGATGGGCATAGCACTCATGACATATGAGGGGGCGTAGTGTCTCATTCATGGGTGCCTTTGTAGAGGGTGTGTGGTACCTCCGTCCACAATGCACTTTTTCCAAGCCCATCATTTTCATGTTATCTTTATTTCTTTATTTTCTTTAAATATAGCATAAGGAGAGGTTGAAGGTCACTACCCTGGCGTGGTGACCAGGTGATGGCAATGTCACCCACAAATACCTAATGGAAATGAGAAGGTTGGCTCGTGATGAGACCCCCTTTCTCTCAGCCATGCAACTAAGAGCCATTACCCTGGTTTGGTGACCAGATGATGGTAATTTCATACCACTAGATATTCATGGATGTGATAGGTCGGCTCGTGATGAGACCTCCTATCCTTTAGCTAACCTTTTAAGCACTATTTATTATATTGTGGGTCCCCTTTACTCAAAGATAAGTGTTTCATTTCTTTCTTGGGTGATCCTTGGGCGAAGCATCTGGAAGGTTTATACAAGGATTTTATCTTTTACCCAACATCAACCCCTCTGGGCCTTCAACCCCTTCTTCCCATAGACTGAGGGACAACCCCTTCTTGGGTCAATACACCCTAAAATCCCAAGAGATAAGCAAATGGAGGGGAATAATGGTGGAAAGTGGTAAGTATGGTCGGTAACGATACGATGTCTCATTAAGGGAGTTCCCAGTAGCAAACCCATCCCCAAAGAAAACCACTTACCAGGGCACAATGTCAACCACCAGGTGAGGCAAGGAAAAAGGCATAATGTCCAAGCATATATCATGAAATCTAGAGCAATATAAGATACAACATAATCAAATGGCCTAAATATTGAAATGATGCTCACCATAATACTGACTTGTACCTCATGGAGCAAGGCCCACTGCCTTCCGGAAGCTAGCTGGTGTGGTGGATTCCATATGCAAAACGGTGACCATCTGTGGTGGTGAGTGGGTTTTCCATCTTTGCAAAAGGGTATTGTTGGTCATGTAGTCTCTCAGCACTCCATATCTGCAACCTGAGGGCCTCGAGACATAATCTCCTTAATTATCCACAAAATGGGGATAACACTACTGATATATATTTTCATATTGCTGCAATTTTGGGACAACAAGGTTTCTTTCTGACTCCCCATTGGTTTTGAAGCTTTAATTATCGTATATTGTCTTGTTCAGGGTAGGTCTAACATTGTTTTGCAGGTACACAACCTTGGCAACCATTTACTAGCTCATAAGACCTTTTCTCAAGCCTCATTTCCATCCTTGACCCTGACCTATAGGGGAACTCTTCAAGCTCTTTGCTTCTTCCATTCAAAATCCCCTAGGATCATCTAGGAAGCCTCCCTTGTGTTGGATTTATTCTACACTAAAACGAGGGGGGAATCTATTGAGGTAACAATAATAGTTGTTCCCAGTTGTATCACACACTTGGTGTTTGGGTTGGGCTTTTCCTAAACTACAAACTATGTGATAACACCCCAAAGCTTGTTCCTCACTCAGAGCAGGGACGTTGCAGAAGCAAACAATCAAAGACATGGAAAAGATGAGATATAGCTCCCTAAAGCTTGGACGCAACACTCAGATCTTAGACTTTGGGCCTAGATTGATGATGACATAATCTTCTAGGGTTTGATGGAGCTAGGGTTTAGAGGATTCCTTGGGTATTGACGATGATTAGCATGATTTTGAGCAGGGAGATACATCATTTTCCTCCACTCCACTCTGAATTGATGCCACGTGGCCTTTGGAGGCCCCCTCCTTTCCTAAGGAGGCTTGACATCTCACACGTGTGGGCTATTTTGATTGTATTCTGCATTTATTGCACTTTGTAGAGATTAAATGAGGGTTTGACCCCACTTAAAACATTGTTGTGTAATTTTATGTGGACAAAAGTGTAGCACTATGCCTCATATAAAAGGGAAAGCACTCACTTTCATTTTGGATCGTCATTCCTCACCTTTGTGAGACACCATAACCAATCTGCATACCAGTAATTGTCCGGCTTTAGGGCGAAGCGGAGATACTTTAGGCCATTCTCCAACTCTTCCCTCGGAAATGGGAGAAGATTACTAACTAGTTGTAAAACCGGATAAGACAGGCGGTGCAAAATCAAACAAGATTGTCAACATTAATTTCCATGCCCATGGCCTTACAATAAAGATCCAACACCTCTTTTAGAGCCGAGATATCCCTCATTGATCCTTGGGAGAAACAAATCACGTTGTCTATGAAAATAAGATGGGATACATATTCACTATCAGCCTCTTTCACTCCCTTGATCGATCCTGACCTTTTGTCTTTTGAGATCAACTTACTCAACTCTTCGGCACAATAAGAAACGAAAAAGGAGATAATGGGCACCATGAATTTGTTTATGTTGCAGGAACCCAAATTGCTCTTCAAAAATGATCTCACTTAGAATACGATTTAATCTCCTCGCAATAACATTGGCTACAATTTTGTAAATCACATTACAACACGAAATCAACATGTAATCCCCAAAGGAAACTTCATCTTGCTTTTTTGGGATTAGGGTGATAAAGGTAGAGTTGAAAGAACCTAATACTTTCCCAAATCTTTGAGACTCTCTTACTACCTTTAGCAAGTCATCTTTTAACATATCATAAAACCTAATAAAAAATTCCATCGTTTGACCATCAAGCCCATGGCCCTTACTTTTTTCATTGAAAAGAGAGTTGCTTGTACTTTTCGTTCCATGACTTCCTTCGCGAGATCGATTCATCTCTTCAGTGAAAATTGGAGGGAATTTAGAAATCACCTCCAATATCTCGTGGATCGGATATCCCATCGGCTCTTGAAAAAGGGATTGAGAATGGTGCACCCCTTCTTACGCCTTGTCTTTGAAGGAGTGTACCGTCGTTCCATCTGAAGCTTTAACCTCCCAAATAGTATTGAGATTTTCCCTGAAATTCATGTACTGATGGAAAAAATTTGAATTATTATCACCCTTTTTAATCCATATGGCTCTGCGCTTCAATCGCCAAGTTTGTTCCTCCTCCAATAAGGAATGTCGGATAGATTCAAGGGCCCAGAGTTGGTCGATTTGTGAATGAAAGAGAGAACCATTAGCAACTTCTTGGTAAGACTGATCAACTTTTTCCTCGGCCTCCTTCCACTGCACTTGGGTTCTTCTGGTATATGATTTTAGCCATCACTTCGTTGTTGCTTTAACTCTAGCTATGTTGTCTGTAAATTGCACATTTGAGACGAAAGAGAAGAAGGATCAAGATGCTCCCAAGAAGCAGCGACGAGAGCTCGATAATCTTCCTCCACAAGTCAAACCGAATTGAATTTTAGAGGAGCCAAAGGCGTCTCGCCACTCGAAGCCAGTTTGAATACGATAGGCAAATGATCGGAAAGGCCACCCACTGAGACACTCGACTTCATAATAAACCCACTATTTAACAATGGTTCTGATACCAGAAATTTGTCCAACCTTTTGGATGCCGCTTCATCATTTGTGCGAAAATTCCTCCACGAAGGTACCATCTTCACTGGTTCAATATTGATGAGAGGCAACCTCCAAAACCTCCCTTTGAGAGGCAACCTCCACCCGAACTACCAATCAAAGGGGACACAAGAAGGGGTAATCCTGGGCTACCTAATCTGGGTGCCTTAGATTGTTGGATGAAGTTGTACCAATTTATAGAATGATCTAAGTTTCAAAACATTAAGTTAAATAGTAGGATGAAATTGTACGATTTATTCAACAATCCAAAAAGGTAACAATATGAAAGCGGAACTTTTAGGACTTTGGGAACTATTACACTTGGCAACACTTCTTTCTCTGAGCAGATTAATGGTAGCTGGCCATTCTAAAACTATTGTTGACTGGATTAAAGGTGTCTCAAGACTCAATTGTATTTACCTCAAGTCATGGCAACAAAAAATCAAAACACTACAAGAAAATGTTTAAAATACATTCATGTGCATTGGGTGGCTTTTCCTTGAGGAGCATATAGATGGAGCAACAGTTCATACAGAAAAAGTACCCCTCTTCTAGTCTCACTATGTTTTCTTCTGATCATAGTTTTTGATATAAGACAATGTTATGATGAAGTAATTGTAATTAAGTCGACAACAAAACAATATTCATGATGAAATAGTTATATATGTTTTGTAGTCAAGTTATATGAAACTTTTGATTTTCTCATGACTTTATTGAAAATAATAATAATAATAGTGGCCAGGATTTAACCATTAGATCATCTTAAAAACTAACATGACCTGAAAATGTGACAAGGATAAATTAAAAAGTGGAGGACTGTGTTTCTCAGAGCAACCGCAAGCTAGGGTTTGGACAGTTGCAGCCATTGCAGAGAGCAGCATGAGCACCAGAGGAGGGGGTAAGGGGACCCCCTCATACAAACAGATAGTGGTAGATAGAGGGAAAGGGCCAAGGGGCGGAGTATTCAAGGCACCAATGACAGGCACCTTGGGATCAGACCCTGGAATAGGTCAGGAAAGAAACAAGGGGAAAAGTGAATGCAGGGAAGAGGAAGCAAGAGAAACTCAGAACGAGTCGCAAGACACAACGAAGACCAACCGGACCGAAGGGCATAACCCATGCAAACCCAAAGCAGCACTGATACCCAAGGTGGTATTGGAGGATCTACATACATAACTCTACAGAGATCAGATGAAGGTGCATGTGCTAATCTGCAAATTTATGGGATTATGGCCCACAGAAAAAGTGTTGCGCAACTAGATCAAATATCACTGGAAGCCAAATGGGGAAGTGGAGCTCCACCTGGGCTCGAAAGGTTTCTTCATAGTGGTATTCATAAACCTGGAGGACAGAGACAGAGTATCTGAAGGAGGGCCATACTTTCATGCATCAACAGGACTATGCATGCAGCCATGGAAGGAGAATTTCTCCCCAGAAAAAGAGACCTTCAAAAAGGTATTGGTCTGGCTGAGACTCTACTCCCTACCCTTAGACTACTGTCTACCCTCCACTTTCGAAGCGATAGGGAATAAACTGGGGAAATATATAAAGACCGCAGAAACAACCCTGAAAGGGAGATACACATCCTACGCAAGAATATGCATAGAGATGGATGTGTCGGGAGCACTCCCAGAAGCGATATGCCTCGAATTAAGGGACGAGGAATGGATCCAAAACATCGATTATGAACAAATCCCCTTCCGATACAGAAGATGCCACAAACATGGCCACTTGATCAGGGAATGCCCTCTTAATAAAAAGAAAGAAACGAAAAATTCTGAACCATAGCAGGATGAGGATGGATTTGTTAAACCAAACCCCAGAAGTAGAGCCAACAAAAGGCAGAACAAAACCCAGGCAGGAAATAACCTAGAAGTTCGATTGAGTCCAGAAGGAAGGGATAAAACCAGTCAAAGGGCAGATGATCCGGATTTTATGACCAGAACGAAATGAATACAGATTATTAACAGGTGCTTAACACAAAATAACAGATATACAATAAAATTGGTTTTTTATTAATACAGAAATAAGCTGGAAACTGTAAAATGCAGCGGAAACAAGCTTGTTGGAATGGTGGCGGCTTATCTTTGAGAAGAGATGTGACGGTTGCGCTCATTCGCAAGAAGATGATTACAATGAGGCTCTGAAGGCCTTTTTACAATAAGAATTAATGTCAAAAACCCTAGACATCCAAAAAGCTAACCCTAGGAGATGAAGCGCCAAAAGTCATGTGGGCCCCGTTTGGGTAAGTTAGTACATCAACTTCCCGGGGTCGTAACTTTTGCATACGATCTCCATTTTAGGCGTATGATCACCCGTTGGAAAGGTATCATCGAGGAGATTCATTTTAGGTGCAATATCGAAGGAAATTTCATATTGCAAACATGTTTTCCCAAAAAACATCGTTTAGGGCCTCAAAAAGGCTCCGGAAGTGAAAACTGCTAAAAATAGTAAATTACCAAAATTGCCAGAAAACTATTTTGAGTCAGTTGGAAAAGGTGGGTGGCCATCGATATCCATCTAGATCAATCGTCCCTCCTTCGGAAGCAATGGTCTCCATTGCATTGAGGTCCCCCATCAGATGAGGAAATTTTTGTTGAATTTGGCCCCGGGTGAGCCACTTGCCTTGGTGCAGGAGTTGCCCTGCTTTGACGACTCGATAAAGTTGGATCATTTGCTATCGAGTTCCCTTGATCTGTGTGTCCACAATATGATCATTGGATGCCTGTTGTATGCAGTCGGGTTGAGCTTTGTTGGTGTTATTTGTTCTGCTACTTCTGAGGTGTCCAATAGTGATGGAAAATAAGGGCGAAGGAGATCCACGTTGAACACTAGGTGCAGGCCAAGGAAAGGAGGAATGTTGAGCTCAAAAGAATTATCCCCCATGGCCTTGGTGATAGTGTACGGCCCATAACAGAGTGGGAGAATCTTTTGATGGGGTCATGTAAAGCGTTCTTTCTGCAAGTGCAACCAAAATTTGTCGCCCACCTGAAACTTATGTGGCACCCGATGTTGATCATGGCGTTATTTGTACTTGTCATTAGACTTATGTAGGATATCCTGAACCTGTTGGCAGATGTGTTGGATCTACTCAATGAACCAGGTGGCTTTGTCAACTTCAATTGGAGCAGGAGATGAGTCAGTTGAGGTGAACGCAAGGAGAAGTGCAACATCTATGGGACCCAATGGTTGGAATCCCAACCCCACCTGAAAGGGGATGTGGTTGGTTGAGCTATGCAGGGTTTGGTTGTAGCTATGTTGGACATAGGGAAGGCTCTCATCCCATGTGCGGGGGTGATTTGAATTATACATGGGAAGGATATGCACAATCATTTGATTTACAACCTCAGTTTGGCCATTTGTTTAGGGTGGAAGGGCGTGGATTTGGTGAGCTTGGTGTCCAGCAATGACCAGAGGCTCGACCAGAATGTGCTGAGAAATCGACTATCATGATCTGAGATAATGGTTTGTGGGATTCCAAAATGTACCCAGACTCGTTCAAAGAAGAGCTTGGCAATGGCCTCTGATGTGATGCTCTTCTTGCAGACAACCAGAATTGACATCTTAGAAAAGCGATCAACAACCACAAAAACACAGTCATTTCCCTGCTTGGTGGACGGGAGGCCCGACATGTAGTCCATTGATATGGATTCCCATGGCCTGTCAGGAGTAGGAATAGGGGTGTACAGGCCATGTTTCTTAGTGGTCGGTTTGGAAATAGCGCAAGCAGTGCAAGACCTGATATACTTGTTGACCTCATGTCGAAGTTTCGGCCAGTAGAAATGTTTTTGTAGCATCGCCACTATCTTTTCGACACCGAAGTGTCCTTCCACCCAACTGTAGTGGGATTCCCAAATCAACTTCGCTCGCTCGCTTGATGGAACACAGATATGGCCCATATGACACAACAACCCATCCTGAAGATGGAAATTATCGACAACTGTGTTTGTACCCAATATTTGGTAGGTGGTGGCGAAGTCAGAGTCTGTCTCATAGAGTTAGGGGCATCCAGAGGTCTCATGGCCGCAAGAGTCTAGCACCGTGGTGAGTGTCGTGACCAGTAGTCTGCCGAGGCAATCAACGACGTGATTGGTGCTTCATGTTTTATACTTGATGTTGAGATGGAGTTGCTGCAAGTATGTGGACCACTTTTGATGGCGGTCATTCTACAATTTTCCTTGTGTCTGCATGAACTGCAATGGCTTATGATTAGTGTGGATGATTGTCTCCTTCCCAAGAATGTAATGTCTCCACTGGCGGTAGGCTTCCACAATGGAGTACATTTCTTTGTCGTAGGTAGGGTACTTACGGACAGTATCTGACAGTGTCTCACTATGATAGGCCGCAGGGTGGCCGTGTTGATCCAAGTGGATATCGGTGGCCACCCACCTTTTCCAGCTAGCTCAAAACAACTTTCTAGCAATTTTGATAATTTACTATTTTTAGTAGTTTTTCGGGTCTTGAACTTCCAAAGCCGTTTTGAGGCCCTAAACGACGTCTTTTGAGGTATGTTATTCATGGAATTTTGTGCAATTGTTGTAGTCCTCGGATAGATCTTTCCAATGGGCTATCATACGCCTAAAACGGAGATCGTATGAAAACGTTACGACCCCGGGAAGTTGATGTATTGACTTACCCAAACAGGGCCCACGTGACTTTTGGCACTTCATCTCCTAGGGTTAGGTTTTTGGATGCTTAGGGTTTTTTTGAAACTCTTGTTTATTGTAAAAATGCCTTGAGAGCCTCATTGTAATTATCTTCTTGCGATTGAGCGTAGTCATCACATCTCTTCTCAGAGATAAGTCGCCACCATTCCAGCAAGCTTGTTTTTCGCTACATTTTACAGTTTCAACTTATTTCCTTATTGAATAGAAAACCAATTTTACTGTATCTCTGTTATTTTGTGTTAAGCATATAGCAATAATCTGTATTCATTTCGTTCTACTCATAAAATTTGGATCACGTGTTGAGTGAGAACAATGCCCACAGCATAGTCTGAAGCATCTGTCTCGATCTCAAAGGGATGTTGCAGGTATGGTAGTGAAAGTACTAGGGTTGAGCACAAGCGCTGCTTCAAATCATTGAATGATTGTTGTTGGGACTGGCCTCACACAAATTTCGCCTTACCACCACTCATGTTTATTTGGCTGAGGGCCCATGCAATATGGGAGAATTTTAGCATGAACCTGCGGTAGAAATTGGTAAGGCCCAAGAAGCTCTGAAGCTCAATCAGTGTGGTTGGGGCTGGCCAGTCACAGATGACTTGGATATTGGTTGGATCCACATGTACGCCATGTTGATCAATGATGTAGCCCAGGTAATGGACCATGTCCATGCCGAAGGAGCATTTTTCCAAGTTGGTGTATAGCTTGTGCTGTCGTACGGTGTGCAGAACCTACTGAATATGTTGCAAGTGTTCAGCCCAAGTCTTGTTGTAAATTAGAATGTCATCCAGATACACCACTACAAAAGTATTGGTGAATGGTCACAAGATATCATCCATCATCCTCATGAAAGTGAATGGATAATTTGTCAAACCAAAGGGCATGACCAACCATTCAAAAAAGCCTTCCTTTGACTTGAAGGCGGTCTTCCATACATCTGTTTGTTCTATCGGGACATGGTGGTAGCCAGACTTCATATCAATCTTACTGAAGTATTTTCCCCCCGTGAGTTGATCAAGCAGGTCGTCGATTCGGGGAATCGGGTACTGATTTTTTACTGTGATTTTATTCAGAGCCCGGTAATCAATACAGAGTCATCGGGTTCCATGTTTCTTCTGTACCATCACGATTGGGCTCCCGCGAGGTGATGAGCTGAAAGGGATGTGCCCCTTTTGGAGCAGTTCTTGGATTTGTCACTTGATCTCCTCATTCTCTAACAAAGAGCGGTGATAGACTGGCCCATTGGGCAGCAGTGTGTCGGGGGTCAGATCGATGGGGTGCTTGACCTTATCTACTTGCTTCTGTTGTGTGGAGAGGTCGGTCGCAGATATCCTAGATGTGGTTGTGATCTTTCTCTTATTCTGAGAGAGAATCATGAAGAAGACAAACTTCCTAGTCTGAGAGATGACCTTCCTGCATTGCTTAGCAGAGATCAAGGAAATAGCACTAGGTGGGACTGTCTCGGGTATCCTGTACAATTTCCTATTCAAAGTAATAATAACACTACGAGGCCTAGACTCATATACAACATGACATTTCCATAAATAAAGTTGGCCCAAAAGAACATCACAAACTTCGAGAGGAGCAACATCACACAATACCTCGTCTTTGAAGGGCTTGATGTCGTACGACAGTCGACACTGTTGGATGACGCGGAGATCGCTTCCTTGGTGGAGCCATCCAATGGTGTAGGGTTTTGGTTGCGACGTTGTTGGCAGGGCCAGCCGCTTGACGACCTTTGTTGAGATGAGGTTCTTCTACCTACAACTATCAACGATGAAGTGCAGCGGGGTGCCTTTTACCCACATCTGTGAATGGAAGACGCGCTCTCCTTCTTCTGGCTCATCTAGTTTACCAGGCTGGAGCTTGGTGGTAGCAACGGTGGCACTAGGTTCCGTGTCAATGATCTGTCTTCCCCTTTATGGTTCTAGCTCAGACTCAGAATCTGCGTCTGATTCAGAGGCTTTCACTTCGGCCACCAGCGACTACTTTGAGTGACAGTTAGCAATGTTATGCCAAGGGCTCTTTTGGAATTCGCACCACTTCCCGGTGTCTTTATTTGTCTTTCCGGTGTCCTTTTTTTCTTATGGATTGGACTGGTTGTCCTGATACTGTCCATATTTTCTTTGTCCTTTGTTATATGGGTTGGGGCCACCCTTTCATGGTTTTTGTTGTGAGGGGTTCCCAAGCCCAAATAGCCGCATCTTTTGTTAGAGCTTTTGCTCGATTTTGACGGCATATCTGTAGGCCGCGCCCAAGGATGAGATGTCCAGAAATTCCATTTTGTTCTAGTTGTATCTATGCAGAGCACCAGATGTCACTCTGAATCTTTGATACCCATCTTGGTGTGCAAGGTATGGAAGATATTTGTGAAATCTGACACTGCTTGGTCTCTTTCTTGCCGCAGTGTGGTCCATTTGGTACACAGGTTGTCATAACTTCCGACAGGGTAGTATTGTTCCTTAATAGCATCCCTGAAGGATTTCCAGGTGGTCGTGACTGAAAATAGTGAGGGTTTCTCTGTTTCCTTTTGCTCACAGAAAGTTTCCCACCAATCTTTGACATGGGGAACGGCTTTGAGGAGCGCAAAAGTAATCTTTTCTCTATTCGAAAAGTTATGGACAGAAAAATACCCTTCTAGTAGATTCAACCACTTGTCTACAACATTTGCATCTATCTGACCTTCAAATATAGTAATATCGAAGTTTTTTTGTACCTTGAAGGGGGCGGCGCCTCCGTTCAAAGAAGATGTGTCACCTGTTGGTAGCCGCCGAAGGATTTGCGCGAAACTATCCATCATCTCGTTCCTTTGTTGCGTGGGGGCTTCCTCAATCAACAGTTTGAAAGGATATCCTGTCCCGTCATCTTTATTTTCTCCTGCCATGAGAGGTTGCTTGGGCGTGCGAGAGCTTTTGTCCTCAAGAGAAACAAGCTCGATACCCAACTCTTTGTACTCCGACCTCGTTGGGGACATGCATTAAGACGACAAGGAGAATACCTCTCTGATACCACTGATCCGGATTTTATGAACAGAATGAAATGAATACAGATTATTAACAGGTGCTTAACACAAAATAATAGAAATACAGTAAAACTGGTTTTCTATTAATAAAGAAATAAGCTGGAAACTGTAAAATGCAGCGGAAACAAGCTTGTTGGAATGGTAGTGGCTTATCTCTAAGAAGAGATGTGACGACTGAGCTCATTCGCAAGAATATGATTACAATGAGGCTCTGAAGGATTTTTTACAATAAGAAGGAATGTCAAAAACCCTAGACATCCAAAAAGCTAACCCTAGGAGATGAAGCGCCAAAAGTCATGTGGGCCCCGTTTGGGTAAGTTAGTACATCAACTTCTCTAGGTCGTAACTTTTGCATACGATCTCTGTTTTAGGCGTATGATAACCCGTTGGAAAGGTATCATCGAGGAGATTCATTTTAGGAAAAATATTGAAGGAACTTTTATATTTCAAACCTTTTTTCCCAAAAAAACATCATTTAGGGCCTAAAAAAGGCTCCGGAAGTGAAAATTGTTAAAAATAGTAAATTACCAAAATTGCCAGAAAATTGTTTTGAGCCAGTTGGAAAAGATGGGTGGCCACCGATATCCATCTGGATCAAAAGAGGCCAAGAAGGATGTGGTAACAGCTCAGGAACTCCGAGAACAAACACTAAAGGAGCCCACCGACCGACCTAACAACTAGAAGGAACAAGGAAGCTGCGCAACTCTGATGGAAGGAGAAATAAGAGACGACAACACCCCCATGCAAGACGCAGAGGGAGAGGTGGAAATGACACCGAGCGAAGTAGGCACAAAATATCCAGAACTCAGAGACCTGGTGGAAAGGGAAGGGATAGACCTCACGAACATACTAGAGCAATGGAAAAGATAGGGAGTGGACAATGTACCAATAGAGCAACTAGACCTCATCCAGTACCTATTCCTCCTAAGGAAGGAAGCCAAAGCTAGAGGCCAAAAGAGAGCACACTGGGAGATTGGACACCTAGGAGTCAAATCCGACGAGGTACAACCACAACTCTCACCCAAACAGACACAGAGGGGAAAAGGCATGAAATCCAACAATGTAGCCCTACAGGAGCTTGGAGCGCTACTGATAAACTCAGGTAAGATCAAAAAACTCTTCCCCAACTCCCCCCCACATGTTTAAAATGAAGATTATAACATGGAATATAAGAGGCCTAAACATCCCAAGAAAACAACGAATCCTTAGGAATAGATTAAAACAGGAACAATCGGATCTTTGTTTTATCCAAGAGACCAAGTGTAATACAAAAAGAATGGAAACAATTAGTCAACAACAATGGCGCAAGTACAAGATGGTGGCCATTGGAGGCCACCAAATGGAAAGAGGCATCCTCACCCTGTGGAACCCACAAGTACTAAGCCTAATAGCAGTTGAAGCAACAAGGCACACCATTAGGTTCCGCATGCAAATTATTGAGAACACAGAGGATATTTTATGCACTAATGTGCATGGACCCCAGTTGCCAGAGGATAGGAGAGGAATGCTAAGCGATCTAGAAGACCTCAAAAACTGATCCAACAACCTACATTGGATCCTAGCTGGGGATTTCAACATCATCACGTCACTTGCGGAGAAAAAAGGAGGGACAAGAATATTGGATAGAGATGCGGAGGAATTCTCAAAATTCATAGACATGGCGGAAATGGTAGATATGAAAACCAAAAATGGTCATTTCACCTGGAATAATAAGGGAATGAGCCAACATCAGGTAGCAACAAGACTCGATAGATTCCTAGTGTTAGAGTCAATCAATATGCAAGGGCTAACCTTAGACTGCAACATCCTTCCATGGGGGGGATATGATCATTGTCCGGTGCAACTAGAAGCAGGCTTTCAAACCACACCAAAGAACGGACCCTTCAAATTCGAGAAATTTTGGATGGAACACTCGACTTTCAAGGAAAATATCAAGCAGTGGTGGAGTGAAGAGAAACCAAAGCAAGGGACAAGGATGTTCAAACTCTACAAGAAACTAAAATATATAAAATATAGGCTCAAGGAGTGTAACAAGGACACCTTTGGGAATATAAACCAAGTGAAGAAAATCATAGAAGAAAAAATGAAAAAACTCCAGGAAACCTTCATTTTGGAGGGCTACAATGAGAAAAGGAAAAAAGAGGAGATCCAGATGACCCGAGAATGGGATGAAAGGTGTCGACAAGAAGAAAATCTCTGGAGACAAAAGTTCCAGATCAGATGGCTAAAGGAAGGGGAAAGGAACACCAAGTTCTTTCACAGAACAACCATGGCCAGAAGAGCCCATAACAAAATATTGAAGATAAGGGACCCGAATGGAATAGAAAGAGAGTCCCATAAGGACATCGAAACAACATTGGTAAACCACTTCCACGGGATCGCCCAGGAACCCAATCAGGATAGAACGGAGGCCATACAAAAGGTGACCCAACACATCCCTCTCCTGGTAATAGAAGAACAAAACAAAAACTTGATCAAACCCATTGCAGAGGAAGAAATAGACCAAGCACTCCAAGAAATGCCCAATGGAAAAGCTCCAGGCCCAAATGGGTTCACAGCGGAATTTTTCAAAGCTTGTTGGGAAGTCGTCAAACATGATGTCTACAAGGTAGTAGAAGACTCTAGAAGGTCAGCCTCCATCCTGAAATCACTAAATGTTACTTTGATAACACTCATACCCAAAGAAAATGAATCCAAAACTCTCCATCGTTACAGACCAATAGCGTTGTGCAATGTGGTGCATAAGATAATTTCCAAGGTTATAGCCAACAGACTGAAACCACTACTACCCACACTGGTGTCGCAAGAGAAAGCGGGGTTCATAGAAGGAAGGCAAATAATGGACAATATTATCCAAGCCAATGAATTGATCCACACCCTGAAGCTTCAAAGAAGAGGGGGAATGATAATACAATTGGACCTAGCAAAAGCCTACGACAAAATAAGCTGGCACTATATGGTCGGAACCCTGGAAGCCTTCGGCTTCACCCAGCACTAGATCCGATGGATAACCAACCTAGTATCCACAACAAGCTTCTCGCTACTAGTAAATGGATCCCCTACCAAACCTTACTGGCCCATGAGAAGCATCAGACAGACAAACCCTCTGTCCCCCTTCTTATTCATCTTAATGATGGAAGGACTTAGTTGAAGCATAAAAAGCAGAACCGCAGCAGGGGAAATAATAGGAATCAAACCTTATGAGAATTGTCCAACTTCCACACACCAACAGTTCGTGGATGATACCTTACTTCATGGCATGCCCACAGTCAAGGAAGAGGAAGCCTACAAACGAATATTAGATGAGTTTGGGGAAGCCTCGGGGCTGAGATAAACCAGTCCAGATCAATGATCTTATTCTTTAACACCAACCCAACTATCCAAAGGAATTTAGCCAACATCCTAGGATTTGAATGCAAAACCCTCCCAACCAAGTACTTAGGCATCCCCCTGATAGACAAAGCCTACAATATGTCAACGTGGGAAGGAATAGTCAACAAGCTTCAAGACCGGGTAAACAATTGGACTTTCAGATCCCTCAACCTGGCAAGAAGACTTATCCTAACCAAGTCGGTTCTACAAGCTATCCCAACGTTTATGATGTCAGTTTTCCTGGCCCCCAAGGTAATTTTACAAAAAATAAAAACCATACAAAGGGGATTCTTGTGGCGTGGAGCGGAAACAAGGAAAAAATGGGCACTAGTGGCTTGGGAGAAGGTGTGTAAGCCAAAGAGCAAGGGAGGCCTTGGGCTACACATCCCGCAAGTAACCAACGACACCTATGGGGCGAAGCTCTGCTGCAGATGGGTCAAAGAAACAACCACGCCATGGGTTAACCTGTGGAAGGAAAAGTATGCCCTGGATATTAGTAACCAGGACAAAATCCGCTTCAGAGGCACCAAGGAGGGTTCAACCATCTAGAACTTAGCTTGGCGCAACAAGACCTGGATCCAAACACACAGCTTTTGGGAAATAAGGAATGGCAGAATCGCGAGATTCTGGGAGGAAGCCTGGCAACAGGAACCCAAAATGGAACAATTGGGCCGGGAGGAACTCCAACAGGAGATGATGGCGCAAGGCAAAACCTGAGTTTACCATCACTGGAAACAAGAAGCAGAGCACAACAAATGGAGAATCTGGAACACTCTCATCCCACATACTAGAGACCAGACCGCAACAACAATTAAAGAAGTGGAGGAGGAATTGGGGAGAAGGAAAATTGCAGTCACGGATGGAAATGACCAGCTGACATGGGGACACAAATATGGAGGGGAATTCAATCTTAAAGAAGTATGCCACTACATAACAAACCAGGATCAATAAGTTGTGGCGTATCATTGGGACAAGCTCTGGAATAGCCCCCAATGGCCAAAAATAAAAATATTCCAGTGGCTAATACTACACAACCGAATCCTAACTTGGGAGAACCTAAAGAAGAGAGGTTTCATAGGCCCTTCAAGATGCCACCTATGTGAAGAAAAGGAGGAAACAATGAACCATCTCTTGGATGAATTTCCTTACACAGCAGAATTATGGGACTGGGCGGCAGGCATTTTTCGTCTTTCTAATAGGATCAGAGGAAATATTTTAAGACAAGCAGAATCTGAGACTGTCAGAGATTACTGTTTTAGATTCCGGAAGTCACTTTACCAGATTCCTCATGGCTGTCGTCCTGAAGACAAGTACCTTGTTTACCTTTATACTAATGGACTTCAGGTACACTTTAGTTTC
>ML805411.1:27012-40951 GCA_009831015.1 Picea engelmannii | reverse complement strand
TAGCTTTGTTGTCTTGTCTCGCAAACAGGTGCCATCCAGTGGAAGAGCTTCTCCTGACTATCTCACTTGGGCAGCAATCTGTGAAAGGGAACCTCAATCTTGGTCTTTTATCCTTTAGCCCTTCTTTAATCCCAGATTGCCTTTAGGGGCGTCTCCCTTGGACTTGCCCTCCTAAATAGAAAGAGCTCCCCATCGAGGTGACAGTGGGTGGGGAAGCTCCTGTTACGTCGGTTTCAAGCCCTGACTCAAGCTTTCAAACCTTTCCTACAAACCGTGCGATAACAGGACCGAAAGATACGCCTTTACGGGAGACAAATGATTACCTGGAGAAGACCACCTCTCGGGAAACTCTATAAAAGAAGAAGCATCAGGGATAGCAACAGACCAACTAGCAACAATTCCAGAGACCAGGAAGGGGAGAGTAGTAGCAGAGAAAGAAAGCACGACAGAAGCCATGGCTTACAAGAAAATATGGTAAGAACAAAGAACACCCAGAGTAAGAGGGGACCCCAGGGGGAGGAACTCCCAATAAGCGCCCGGAAGATCACTATGATGGAACAGGCGGCCAGAGAGGCCAAAGGCACCTTCCTCGAGCAGGCAGATACAAAAGGTAAAGCAGTCATCGACAGATGGGAGTGGGAAGTCAACACCAAGCGCCAGGGAAAATCTTGGGTGGAACTCATCCAAGAAGCAGACGGGTTAAGGGACCCAGGGGCCACACAGCCCAAGAAAACCCTCTACCACAAAACAGTGGAGGAAGCCTAGCATACAAAAATGCTAATATGCAAGCTAAGAGCAGAAAAGAACGAGACCAACAAGGTGGAAAACCGAGGCTGCAAGAAGGAAATCATAGAAATCCTGAGTCGTCTTAGTGACTTGGAGGCCAACGTAAGAGGCATAGCAGAGAACCAGAAGAACCAAGGCGAAAAAATAGACCGACTGGTTGGTCAATTCCAACTCTACCTTCGCTATGTCCATCACATGGACATCACTCCAACAGACCGACGCGGAACACCAGCCAGCATCAAAAGGACGCGCACGGTGGAGCAGAAAAAGGAAAACGAGGTAAGGAAGGAAGGAGATGAAAGCCACCCAATCTACGTGGACTAGCGCAACACCAACTCAAGTTCTTTAGTTTATCAGTATAGGAACAACTCATGTTATATGCTCTCGCTTTTATGTATTTCTGATGGTATAGTTCTTTTTTTCTTCTTCAAACGAACTTATGGAGACTAGGTCGGTTTCCCCCGAGTGGCAGCCTAGTCATCCTTTCACTAATGTAGATAGCTCAACTTGGGGACCCCTGATCTGGTTTCCTTTTTGGCAGATCAGGGGCCACCCCTCAACCTTTTTTGTACAATATTTTACTCAGTAATATAGAATCTCAACTCACTTATTAATAATAATAATAACAATAACAATAATAATAATAATATTCTATGTTAATTTCTTATTTCCATATTTATCTTTAAAGATATCTTAATGATATAAAATCTAATTGGCAAGCATCCTTGCTTAAGAGAATTTGCAGAATTCAAGTTGGGTTCTTTAACCGAGAATTTGCAGAATTCAAGTTGGGTTCTTTCATTGGTTAAAGGAATAATAATTTCATTGGTTAAAGGAATAATAAAACGTTTGAGAAATATTCTTTAGGGGCTAAGGTTTCACTATTTACTTTTAAAATTTTAGAAATATCGTAATTCTTGAGGGGCTAAGGTTTCACTCTTTACTTTTAAAATTTTAAATGAGTATAAATAGTTTATTATTAAATTAAATTGAAATTAATATAAATATTTTATTATTAATTTAATTTAATTTTGGTTTGATTGTTTATTTTGAAATTATTATAAATATTTTATTATTAAATTAAATTTAAATTTAAATTAGTATAAATATTTTATTATTTATTTAATTTTGGGTTAATATAAATTGGGTTTAGCTTGTTATTGTAAAATGGATTGTTATTTTCTTCATACAAATTTTATTTTAGAATTCTATTTTTAAAAAATGATATATTTACTCATTATGAATCAATTGTTGTAAATAATATATTTGCTCAAAATAAATAGATTATTATAAAAGCTGGAAAAAAAAATCAACATCAACCAAAACAAACCAACTTTCAATGAAATTACTTCAAAATTCTTTTTTTCAAAAACTTCTTATGAAAGTTATGTGTTATCTCTCCAATAGGCATTGGAAGACGTTGGAGTCTAATAGTATGGCGATTTTACCTTGATCCACGAAATTCCTCCAAATTTCTTCGCCCTTATGCGACAGTAAATTCAACTTAATACAAACAGCTTACCCTTATGCTTCATTAAAGTCAAGTCAATACGGACAACTCAAATTTGAAGTACGGGACGTCATAATTTGATAATAATACATTTGTTCATTCAATCAATTTCCATCAACTTCGTTGTGACACTAGGTGTTGGAAAAGACCAAAAGAAGAACATTTCATTTTAGAGTGTGAAACCTTCAAAAATAGTAAGGACAACTATGTAAGTATCTTGACAACTAGCTCTTGGAATAATTTATTCAGCGAAGGGACACTAGAGAAATTGGGGGAACTATCATCAACTTGAACAGGAAAAGGGTTGAAATGCAAAAATCAATGTGTGAAGGGGTTTGTCCCATAAGCTAAGTACATTTCCTCGACTTTCTGATGGGGACGATGGAGCTCAGCCCCAGGCCTGAAACTCTACTTGCTTCATCTCCTCTCGAAACACCTACGCTCCTTTGTCCTCTCTTGTTACTAGTCTGAAGATGAGCTAGTTTTTTCTGAGATGATTTGAACCATTTAGCCTCGATCCCAAGTTTCCTACGGTTTCGTTCTGCTCCTTTGTCCACTTCTGTCACTAACCGGTAGAAGGGTTGGTTGAACAACAATGGACCTTTTAGTAGTCTGTGTCCTACTGTTTTGTCAGTCACAACAGTCTTTAACAGCCAGTCCCAGACAGTCTTCTCAAGTAATCTTTAGAAGTATCCTTGTGGAATCTACGGGCTCGGATCCCACTAGCGGGGAGAACAGGGATCCATGGGACCAACCGGACCTACTTGCATCAATTGATGAGCTTTGCATCAAACATTACAGCAGTGGAACTAGCTTCCATGTTGCTCCACTGAAACCCACCTCCGGTCCCACCCACTTTCACCCCACTCAGAACAGTCAGTTATTAAACTCGATTACTGGAGGGACATCTTCACATAATGTCTTGGAGGGAGTTCACTCGCTACTGGGCCAACAGGGTAGGCAGATAGATGTGGATGACCAGCTGGGGAGTAGACAGTTTGGTGGACCCTCCACCTCCCTTAAGAACGGTTCTATCAAGAGGACGCACAAAGTCTGGAAACCAAAACAAAGACATTCCAGATTTATACTCGGGATGGATGTCGGAATTTCTGAAGCCTACAACCTGGCACTATGTGCCTTAGTTGGGAGGATTGCATACAAAGATAAATGTAATCAAAACCTTGAGGACTGGCTATTAACTCATTGGAAACCAGTTCTAGGTTACCTCCCCAAAGTTCATTTACTCCAACATGATGACTCGCTTGTGGGTAAGATTAAGCTACATTGCCCTTCGCTTTTTAATACGCTTTCCACTTGGGACAAACTCTTCATAAACGAGCAGGTTGCTACTATTTTTCATCCTGTTGACCCATCCTTACATCTACCTCCCACCTCGACTGGCCTTGTCACCTCTAGCGATTCCTTTTCTGCTCGAGAACCGACTGCTCTAGTAGCCACAGCTCCAAGCATTTCATCTTCTCCTTTACAAGCCCCCTTGCCAGTGACTAGTCCCGAAACTACTGCTAGAGCCTTGGACAACCAAGCATCATCTATCTCAGGTGATGCACAAGACTCCACTAATCTCCCTGGCTATGCTGAGCCAACCTATTTTGAACAAGAATTAGACAATTTGCTTTCGACTATAACCCCAGCCACTAACCTACCTTTCAGATCTCTTCCCATCCACACATACATTGGCAAGACCCTTATACAACCTACCTCACATCAGCTTGATTTTCCATCTTCTTCGGGAGTGTAAAAGACATTTGACCCAGATCCCACTTGGTCCAAGGGATTAGGGCTTGAGATTTCGCCACTAAAAGCCCGTAGTGCACGAAAAAAGGCTTTTACTAGACCTTCGACTTCAGTTACACCTTCTACTGATACAACTCAAGGGGCGCTTAGAGGATTAAAAGCCCTTTCCCGGGGTAAGTCATGATCCTTCTCTCCCTCAACATCAGAGAGGTTGGAGGACCCCTGAAACTTGCCTCCATGAGAAGACTCCTTGAGAAGACCCAACCGTCTATTATTTTTCTTTAAGAAACTCTAGTAGATGCAACTGCTGCAAGGGATTTTATATACAAGCTTCGACTGAAATAGATGACCTGCGCGGCAATCTCAATTGCTAACTCGGGAGGCCTACTTGCCTCATGGGATCCTACCTTGTTTGATCTTATACTTGTGCTAAGCCCATGGGGGATATTACTTTCGAGTACCTGCTTTGAAATGAGAACAAAGATGACTATTCTCAATGTCTACGGACCTTGTGCTGATCGAAGAACCTTCTAGGAGTGACTCGATCGACTAGGCCTCTTGGTGATAAAAACTCTCATCATCGCGGGAGATTTTAACCCGACTACCTATTCCAGGGAAATTTGGGGAGAAAGGGCCAAGACTGAACCACTCTCGGATTTTTACAAGCACCTTTTTTCCAAAAATTTCTTAGTGGATTTGAAGTCGGTGAAGCTACTGCCCACTTGGAGAAATGGGAGTCTGGGACCAACATGCATCACCAAGAGACTTGATAGGTTCATGGTGGCTGAAGATTTTCTCACGCCCACTTCCAGATTCAGAGCTTGGGTAGAACTTCCCTATCTCTCCAATCACGCACCAATCTGTCTATAGATAGGAGAAGAAGGATTTGGAGCTAAACATCCCTTTAAGTTTAATCCAGCGTGGCTAAGGGAGAAATCATTCGATCATTTGGTTAGATCAGTGTGGGTTGACTCTACCCTTACTCTTCAAGGAGACGCCCAGGGAAATTTGGCAAGAAAACTTTCATGTTTAAAATCCGAATCCATTATCTAGTTAAAAGAAAAAAAAGACAAAGGAAAAGGCTGAAATGTGCAGATTAGAACAAGAACTGGAGGAACTACATCAATTAAAGGCTTTGGACGCTAGTAAAGTTGATCTAGACCAAAAGTTATTTTGTTTAGAAGGAGCCCGAAAAAAACTCCTTCGTGAGGACGAGGATAGATGGTGCTTGAAGAGTAGAATGCTATGGCTCGAAGGCGGGGACAAAAACACCCGATTCTTTCACAAAGTTGCTAGTTTTCGTCAAACTAAAAAATACTTGTGGGAAATTGAGGATGAGGGAGGTAGGCTTCATCATTCTACAGCAGACATCAAATCAACGACTTACAATCACTACAAAGCCTTTTACCAGGAAGAAATAGCTCCAAACCTCAATGCACAGATTGAAATAGCAAGACTCTTCCCAAAGATGGTATTAGACGAGGAGGCCAGTTTTTTAGAAATCCCCTGCACAAAGGAGGAAATATTAGAGGTGATCAAAGGCTTCAAAAAAGAAAAAAGCACGGGACCCGATGGTTGGTCTGTAGAATTATATCTCCACTTCTTTGATATTATGGGACAAGATCTGTTGGACGTCGTGGAGGACTCGAGATCCAGAGGGGTTGTAAAAAACCATTTAAACAATACATTCATTGTTCTGATCCCCAAAACAAACCTTCCAAGGAAGTTTGCATATTTCCGCCCTATCTCGCTCTGTAATCTGTGCTACAAAATTATTTCTAAAATTATCGCCAAAAGGATCCGTCCTATCCTCTCCCGGGCTCTTTCTGACGAAAATATAGGCTTCCTTACAGGGAGACAAATTATTAATGCCATTGGCAACGCTCAGGAGTGCCTTCATAATATAAAGACAAAAAATCTCCAAGCCATCCTTCTAAAGATGGACTTGAAAAAGGAATTTGATTGTATAAACTGGAATTTTTTGCATCTCATCCTATTACAATGTGGTTTTGGGGTGACCACCACCAACTGGATAATGGGTTGTATTTCCTCAGCCACCTTTGCAGTCTTGATCAATGGGGAAGCTACTAAATTCCTTCACTGTGAGAGAGGGCTCCGACAGGGCTTCCCCCTATCACCTCTCCTTTTCATCTTGGTCCTAGAGAGCCTCAACATTTTACTCAAAAAAAGCCAAGCGGAAGGTCACCTGACTGGCATTAAAGTTTCGAGGTTGATTCATATTTTGCATCTTCTTTTCGTAGACGACGTGATCATCATGACTAACGCAAATTTTTCTAAATGGACAGAGATCCACTCTCTTATTAATACTTTCAGCTCTGTTTCAGGTTTGGAGATCAATTACCATAAGTCAACTTTCCTGGCTTCGGGAGCTCGAGAAGATATTTTATTTGCAATAAAAGTGATGTTCGGCATCGACTCTCGAGACCTAGCGGAGGGGTTCAACTATCTTGGATTCAACATCAAACCAACCAGCTATACAACAAAGGATTGGAGCTGGCTGATTGAAAAGTACGAGAGCATAATCCATCATTGGTGCAACAGATCGCTATCGTTGGGAGGTAGATACGTTCTAATCAAGGTTGTCTTGGAAAGCCTTCCTGTGTACTAGATGGCCTTAGCACACATTCCTCTTTCTGCTCTAAAGACTCTTTGGAAATAGATATTCACCTTCTTCTGGACAAGCGACAAACAAAACAAAGGATACCAACTTTGCAAGTGGGAGGCGATCTCAAAACCCAAATCGTTGGGCGGTTGGAGAATAAGAAACCTGCTTATCTTTTACAGGGCGATCTTGACAAATACCCTCTGGAGAATATTGATGGCTCCAGGCTTATGGAGCAAGGTAATTAAAGACAAGTATATCTCTCACCTTCCGATTCATGTCTGGATCAGATCGACCTCGACTACTCCTCCGAGTGGCTCTCAAACCTGGAAACATCTTCTTAAATCACTTCCGATTATCCTCCAGTGGATCGCTTGGAAACCTGGAAGTGGATCTTTGATCGAAATCTGTTGAGACTCCATCCTGGGCTTGGGGGATAAGTCAATGCTCTCACCTCCTCTCTTGGCTCATTTACATAGTAAGGGTTTTCATTACTTGTATCAACTCGTTCACACCCACAGCAGTGGACAGATAGGAGAAACTTGGATTAAAGGCACCTTTCTGAAGCTTGAACCGGATCTGGAAGCCGAATGGATTAGTTACACGCAACAATTGACTGGAGTTGGAATCCGCCTTCTGGAGCGGTCGGACTCCCTTATCTGGACGGGAGGGGATAACTCTGGCACTTTCACAGTAAATAACGCCTACCACGCGATTGCTACCAAATTTTGGAGTCAACACGAAGAAGCCTGGCGCAAGAAGTTTTGGAAGGGGGACTGTCCAATGAAGATTAAACTCTTCATTTGGCTCCTGATAGAAAACAAACTTCTCGTTTGGGATAATTTGCAGATCCGTGGTTGGGCGGGCCCAAATCGCTGCATACTGTGTAAACAGGAAATCGAATCGATCCATCATTTATTTATTTATGCAATTTTTTCTACTTGATCTGGAAACAACTCAAATTGGTTTTAAATCTAGCAGAGTCCTGGATAGGTACCACAGTGCCACATTGCTTTCATAATTGGCTGGTCTCCAACAAAAACCACCCAACGCTGTCAGCATATCTTTGTTGGCACATCTGGAATGCCAGAAACACGACTCTCTTTGAAGAGAGGTCCACGTCAATTTCAAGGGTGGTTAACAATATTTTAGTAGAGGTGGCCACTTCTGGAATTAAAGCCAAAGATCCGCCCACTCGCAAACCAAAGAAAACTCTTCCGACTGACAGAGCAGTAGCTCGGTTCGATGGTGCTGCACAAGAAGGAGGTAATCTCTATGTGGCTAGAGGAAAAATCCTCTTAAACTCTCACTCTACTATCTGTTGGACCCTTAATTGTGGACAAGGCTCTAATATAAAGACGGAACTAATGGGGGCGTGGGCTTCTCTCATCCTGGCTTAAAGACTGGATATCAACGAGTTGTTATTACTTGGCGACTCCAAAGTCATTATTGACAGGTTCACCGGTCAGGCTGATCTCCAAGTGGCAGCACTAGAGTGTTGGAAAGAAAGAACAAATGAAGCAACAAGACACATAAAGAATCTTTCTTTTTCTGACATCTACAGGGAGGATAATAGCGAGGCAGACACCCTATCAAAAAAAGCACTGACAATGCCCCTGGGCTATCTTCAATTTTCTCAGTGGGAGGATGGTAACGAGGGTCCCTCCATCTCACTAACGCTATGAATGTAGTCACAATTACAGCTTTTTGTTTATCATTTTGATATGCTGCGGATGATAGTAGAGATCTGAGATAGAAAGTCTTTTAGAATGGACAGAAATTATCCATTTCATTTCAAGCCAAGAGTGAAAATAAAATAGCACTCAATTCAAGAATATAAACTTGTATCGAATACTTAGCTGTATATTTTTATATCCTTTTGAATATAAAAAACATTTTTTCTCGTGGAAAAAAGCTAAGTACATTTCTTTGATTACTTTTCAAAATTCAACTCCAATAACAATAACACGATTTTCTCTCCATTGAAATTTTTTTCACCCAATTTATGCATCCATATGCCGACTCAAATCAAATCAAGTTAATACGAACATTTCTCTTACCACTTTTCCATCTTGATCACCATTTTTCATTAAAATCTGATAAAACTGCGATTTTCTCTCATGAGATTCGAAGGACAGGTTCTTTGAATTTGGGTTCTTTCATTGGTTAAAGTGAATAATAAAACGTTTGAGAAATATGGTAATTCTTTTGGGGCTAAGGTTTCACTGTTTACTTTTAAATTTTAAATTAGTATAAACAGTTTATTACTGAATTAAATTAATTAAATTGAAATAGTTTATTATTAATTTAATTTAATTATGGTTTGATTGTTTATTTTTAAATTATTATAAATATTTTATTATTAAATTAAATTTAAATTTAAATGAGTATAAATATAAATATTTTATGATTACTTTAATTTAATTTTGGGTTAATATTAATTGGATTTAACTTGTGTGGTTGTGGGATGGATTGTTATTTTCCTTATTCAAATTCTATTCTAAGATTCTATTTTAGGAAAATGATATGTTTGCTCATTATAAATAAATTGTTGTAAATGATATATTTGTTAAATAAATTGTTGTAAAGGTTGGGAAAAAAATTATTATTGATTATTTTAAGTATATATTTAATTTGATTTAATTTTAGATAACAAAAATTAATTTAATTAAATTTTAGATAGTAAAAATTTTATTATTATTATTATTATTATTATTATTATCATCATCATCATCATCACGGAAACTAAAAAAATTATATTATAAAAATCACATTTGCTTTAGGACAAAGAGTCTTAGTTCTTGTTGCAACCATATATTTTATAATAGTTTACTCATAGCTTTAAAATATATATTGTTTAAAGGAAGACATGATGATTGACAACCTTATCTAGTTTTAAAAACATAAGTCTAATGTTTGAGTGGGCACTCCACCCATCATGGGATAATTGAAGCTCTAAGATATTAGAAAAGAGTGTTGAGACCTAGTATTTAAAGGAAAGGAGATGATCGTTGAGGGGGAAAAAGAGAATTAAAATAATGATAAATTAGTGAATAAGGCTAGGTCATTAGGTCAAAATTTGATAAAAATGTATTAAAAGAAGGGTAATGAGATTAGATATTAAGATATGGAAATATTAAAATATTAAATGGAGCACATGCACATGTTGATTGAGATCCTCATCCAAGCCAACATTCGATCTTATCGATTCTTGCTTTCCCATTTCCATGTCTTCAACGAGTTGATTTCTGCTTCCCTTAACTTCCCATGGATTGAACTAACTCACATTCTTTGATTTGAAGTCTGTGACCAAGCACGACATCGCTTTATCAGTACTCGTTATGTCCATGGAAAATCCCCCTTGAAATCCATAGAACATGGGGAGGTCAAGAATTTTGGGAATATTGAGGGCTCAACATCAAGAGCAGCTTATAGACCCATTAAGGGCACAACATGTCACTTCTTTGATTTGAAGTCTGTGACTAGGCACGACAACGCTTTATTAGTACTCACTACGTCCACAGAAAATCCCCCTTAAAATCCAAAGAACATGGGGAGGTCGAGAATTTTCAGAATATTGAGGGCTCGACATCAAGAGCATCTTATACACCCATTAAGGGCACAACATGTCACTTGCGGGAACTGAACCTGGGTGGGGGGGAAACACCCCTTAGAACAAACCACTCGGACTAAACCCAATTGACAATTTGCTCCTCATGATTTTGTAACACCCTTCTTATTTCTTGCAACTCTCTCTAGTCCATTAGAACATAGTAGAAACCAAACACTCTAATAAACAGAAAACCAAGATACTAGACTAATTCCAAAAGCAATTTGAATATAAAAAACCAGAAAAATTGCCTTTCTACCCACAATATTTCCTTCAAAATTTCCCAAATCAAACTGAGAATTTTGAAGCTTGAATGCCCTAAGCCCTCCGAAAAGCCAAACCACCCACAATCATGGTCCTCACTACCTGAGAACATAAACATTGAAAAACAAAAACAAACCACTCCATACTAGAAAATCTCAAATACAAACTAGAAATGTTCCTTTATGATAAAAAAGCATAAAGAAAAATATCTACCAAAAAAAATCCTTTTATAACATAGAAGCATAGATACAAAGATCTACCCAAGAGGTTTCTTAAGCTAAAAATCACAAAACCAAATAAGCGCAAAACCACAAGGAGTCCTTGATTCCTCTTACCTGACAATAACCAAATATTTGGAGATAGTATCCATATGCCATGAACTATCATCCTCTCCACAATTCCATTATCCCACTATGATAATGATAAACACCAACCAATGCTTAACCACGAAGTCGAGGATGAGAAGGGGGTACATCCATTTAGTTGAATTACTTGCATTGCATTGAAAGTGAAGCCCGTATGTACGTGACATGATGAGATTTAATGGAATACATATCTCCTAGATCCATTCATTTTACAACCTCCTCTTTTAACTTGGTGGCCTCATTAGCATACATGTTTTTTTTCTAGTTATTTTTCCTCTCAACTTGGTGGAATGAAACCTTTTGAAATTTATCCTCCGTGTAAACCCGAGCTAAATTAGATGCAAGGGAATAATCTTCAAAAGAATTTCAATATCAGCTTGTTGATTATTGTAATTAAGTCTTCTATTACATATTCTTAACCTTAATTATTAAAAAAATTCATGTTCTCATATAAAGGTTGTTTCAGTTTTTACATTGAGATGGATATTAATCCCATGCAACTCACATAACTAAAACTAATATATTTTTAATATATTAAGAAAAAGAAAATTAACATAACCATATTTAATTTAAAAAAACATTATTTAACCTATTATAAAATTTACTCTAAAAATAAATTTTAATATTTAATATTCACATAATTGACTAAATGTCAAATTTGTATTTACTCTTAAAAAAAGACTGTATAAGAAGCTACTAAAATTGAGACAAAGAAAATTAGCATAACCATATTTAATTTTAAAAAAAAAACACTATTTAACTTATTATAAAATTTACTCTAAAAATAAATTTTAATATTTAATATTCACATAATTGACTAAATGTCAAATTTGTATTTACTCTATAAAAAAAATGTATAAGAAGCTATTAAAATTGACTTACAATTATGTTGTAAGTATCTTGGAGTTTCGCCTTGAATAAATATGTTGGAATGTGGTGTTTTGTGAATATTTTTGACATGATTGGAACATGTGTTGGATAAGATAAACTTTAGGTTGAAAAAATATAATCACTTATATGTGTGGGGGAGTTTTTAATAACGAGTTTTTAATTTTATTTACAAAATAACGTTAAGCATCGTAATTTTGTTATGAATAAATTTAGATTAGATTTTACATTATGTACTATAGAAACAAAACAACAAAATATGTCAAATACTAAATAATGAGTTTGAATTTTATAGTTTTTTTTTTAATTATTTTGAGTTTTTTTTACAAATTTATATTTAAATTATATTTGTTGTAAATGGTTTTAGTTAAATTTAATTTATTAAGTAATTTTTTAAAATTATATTATTTTTTATTTTAAAAATATTTTAAAATAATAATATTTTAATTTATCTAAAACTTTTGGTTTTATGTAAATTATATAATTTTAATCTTTAAAAAAAATACTATGTGGGTTTAGTTCCATTCATCTATGTTCAAATCTCATTGGATTGACCCTGATGGTATTAGTGTTAGAAACTTGTACATATTCATCTATGTTCAAATCTCATTAGGTTGACCCTGATGGTATTAGTGTTTGAAACTTGTACATATGAGGCCAACTCCAAAATTCATTTGTCATGTATATGCATTGTAAAAAAAAACATTTAAAATAAATAATTAACTTTTTAATACAATCATGTGAGGGAATATATTATTAAAAGTGATAGATATATGTAAATAAACATTATTAATTTGAAAAGATGAAAAATGATTAATTGACACATATCAAATTGTTTTAATTATGTAATTGTATTGTTCTTGAGGTCTAGAGTAGTCGGTGAGGGAGTGCTTTGTTAAGGCACTCCATAAGTGAAACTCATCGGTTCAAAACCCCTGGGGACACTTCAAATCCAACCATGTTAAGGGCTGGTGTGGTCCAGGTCGGGTGCAATCCTCGGGTGATTTTGAGGGCTTAGATACCCCTCGGTCATGGCATCTCAACCATATGCCAATCCCGCAAGTCAAGGATAGTATAGCCAGCAAAAAACAATTATGTAATTGTATTAGTTGCCACTCACTATTAATTTGAAAAAGTAGAAAAAGACTAATGGACACATATCAACTAGATTTTTAATTTTTTTTTAAACCAAATTTGAAAATTTTATATTAAAAAGGGTTGTTTCAAGCTAAGAGTAGAGTTACATATACTTCAGGTTCAAAAAAATTCAACGAAAATTGGCAGCTCGTGTAATGTCCCCTTCCAAGTGATACTGACCATGAGGGACTTAGTAGCCTAGTTGTCCCCCTAGGCTATAGTCTCATTGGAAAAAGGGGACTAAGAGAGTAAAAAGAGGTCAAGTAATTAAAAGTTAAATTAAAAGGGTGACAAGGATTAATGTGAAAATAAGTAAAGTGGCTTTATGAATCAATTGGAGAAAAGAACATTAGGAAGCCTAAGAAATAATTTAAGTGAAGATTAGAAGATGGGATAAAAGAGAATGAGGTCACCTCACCCAGGTATTTCTTGATCATTTTGTCATTTTCACTTGTGAGCCTGAGAGCTCGGGCGTTTGAGGGTTTTGTCTTACTAAACCCTAGAGATCAGCAAGGGAGTGAAATATTCTCTCGTTCTTGATCCAAGCTTGGCCAAGGTGTTGAAATATCCCACCCTCTCCATTCTATCATCTGTCATTCAAGTTTATTCAGCCTCAAAAGCCATTATTTTGAGTAAGGTGAAATTGTCAGGGTCCATTATGCAGAACATGGGCGCATGGTGGAAGAAGATCAGTTCGATTTGATTGGAGGGCTTGGGATCTGGGAGAGATCTAGCTACAATAGGGTTTCTCACCTCTAGAGCGCCCTTTTTATCTTTATTTGGTGGTTTCTAGTCGCATAATTATTTATTCTCTTAGTTGGGATAATCTGCACCAGAGGGGCGCACAGCCAAGGAGAGATGAGTCATTTGGGGCAGATCCAACACTGACCAGACAGGAAATTCTTGCAGAAAGGATTTATATCATCATATCTCAAATAGGTCTTGGTAATTTTTGTTGATGTTTGGACAACATCGGGAATACATTCTTCCAGATATAATAT
>ML805411.1:0-26941 GCA_009831015.1 Picea engelmannii | reverse complement strand
ATAGTTACTTATTATCCAAGTGACACATCCATTCATGGATGGTCACCATATGTTCTATATATATGAAACTCTCATCATTGTAATAACATCAATTTAATATAAGCATTTTCTATTGTACTCGTGTCTCTGTGCATGGTTATTCTTCTTGTGATCTTGGTTATTTCTGCTGCTATTGTTCATGGTTTATGCTTCAGTTCAAGTAAATTTATAAAGTAATTGAATGTAATTGAACAACATTAAAATCCAACATGGTATCAGAGCAACGTTCTTGAAAGAAGACTATTGCACATGCATTGACTTTCTATAGCAACTCGTCGTACCTTTCTTGCAATTCATTGTTTTGTTGCAACTGCAACTTGGGCTAAAATTTTTGCACTCTTCCAACAACCATGGTGAACCGTATTTTGGTGGAAGATAGGCTTGATGGAACAACCAACTTCAGTTCTTGGAAATCTAGATTGATCATCACTCGAGAAGAGAGTGAACTAATGAAGTGCGTTGAAGAAGTTGTACCAGAATCAACTGATGATGTAGAAAAATCACAATGGAGGAAAAATGATGCAAAAGACAGAAAAATCATCATCTATTCTGTGAGAGACCATTTAATCCCTCACATCTCCAACTTGAAGATATCTAAGCAGATGTATGACGCCTTGAAGAAGTTGTTTCAGAGTAACAACACCAACATAGAACTTGTCTTGAGACACCAACTTCAAAATCTCAAGATGACGAAGTCTGATACAATTGCCACCTTCTTCATGAAGATTTCAGAGACTAGAGGTCAGTTGGGTGCTATTGGTGAAATCATCTCTGATAGAGAACTTTTCATGATTACCCTTAATGGTCTTCCAATCCATTGGGAGCCATTCATTCAAAGTATCAGTGGGTGATCCAAATTTCCCAAGTTTGATCGTTTATGGGCAGACTGTACTCAAGGGCAGACCAGACTTGTAGCTAGAGGCATGCAATGTTCCCATCATGATGAAAATCAAGCCCTTGCCACTCGTGCAAGGAAAAGCAAAGGAAAAAGAAGAGGTTTCGGCAAAACCTTTAAAGAAAGGAAGTCAACACCAAATTTTGAGCACAAAAAGAAGGACATGTCAAAGGTTTAGTGCTTCAGATGTGACAAGTATGGCCACTATGCGAAAAATTGTCCTGCATGGAAGAAAAGAAAACAACATGCTTCCACTGCTAATGTTGATTTAGAACCACCTCAGAGGAAGTCAAGGAATGCAAGCATGAATGATGAAGAGTTCTTCTTCATTTCATCCCTCTCAAGTATGGTTCCTACTAGTAATGATGTTTGGTTGATTGACAGTGGTGATTCCAGACATATGACTGGATACAGAGAGCACCTTACAGATCTAGTAGAGAAAGAATCTTGTTTGCATGTTGTACTTGGTGATGATGCGAGATATACTATGAAGGGAGTTTGATCCACCTCCTTACAATTGGATTTTGGCACCCCACTCCATTTGAGCGATGTATTATTTGTACCTGGAATGAGAAGGAACCTTGTCTCTATTTCATCCTTAGAGAACAAAGGCTACAAGGTTTCTTTCTCTGATGGAAAAATTCTTGCATGGAACAAGAACTCTAGTATGGATTCTTCCTGGGTGATTGGTGTTCGAGAGGACATATTGTACAAATTGATTGTTCGACCAGTTCAGGCCCTAATACATGATTCTATTAGTTTGAGTGAACTATGGCATAGGAGACTTGCTCATTTACATTATAGAGCTCTTCCTGCTCTGGGGAAGATGGTGACAGGCCTTCCAAAGATCCATGTTGAACACGATGGAATTTGCAAAGGTTGTGCTCTTGGAAAGAATGCCAAGAGGTCCTTTCCGAGAAGCGACAGTAGATCCAAGGGGATCTTAGACTTGGGTCATACATATTTATGTGGACCCATGACAGTTGCTTCCTTAAGTGGATACCTATACTATGTGATCTTCATTGATGACCACTCTCGGAAGACTTGGATTTACTTATTGAAGACCAAGGATGAAGTCCTTGCTAGGTTTCAGGAGTACAAAGCATAGGTCGAAAACCTGACCGTAAAGAAGATTAAAGTGTTGAGATCAGATAATGGAAGAGAACACATCTCCCAGGATTTCAGTGATTCCTGCATTGAGGCAGGGATCAAGAGGGAGTACATTGTTCCTTACAACCCTCAACAAAATGGGGTTGCAGAGAGGAAGAATAGATCTATTATCGAGGCAGTCAAGGAAATGATTCATGATCAACATTTACCTATGTTTTTGTGGGTAGAAGCATCCATGACTACAGTGTATGTTCAGAACAGAAGTCCTCATAAGACTGTAAGGAACATGACTCACGAGGAGGCCTTCACCGGAGTGAAGCCTGAGGTTGGACACTTCAGGATATTTGGGTGCCTAGTATAGATTCATATACCCAAAGAGAAAAGTACCAAGCGATACCCTTCAATAAGAAAGGGTACATTTGTGGGGTACAGTGAGTCTTCGAAGGCATACCGGATCTACATCCATGGTCAGAGACAAATTGAGGTGAGCAGAGATGTTATCTTTGAGGAGGAGGTAGCCTTCATGAGATCTATAGGATATCACATGGATATTGATAGTGAGAAAGAAGAAGAGATGGTTCATTCTCCCCCTCACCCTCCAACAGTTCAGAGGGAGACAAATGAGCCTATTGATCCCATTCATCTTGTACCCCTGGTTGATGTTCCGAGAGATATTGTAGTAGGTCAGAAGATACCTACATGGGCTTGTCAGAATTTGCAGGAGGTAGAAGGACATGCATCTCCTCATGGTACTTTCCAAGAGAGCAAGAGACCTCAGAGATATCCATGCTATACCGCAGCTATGAGCCACATCATTGATTCTGAGCCTTCATGTTATGAGGAGGCATCTAGTCAACCAGTATGGAGAGATGCCATGATGGAGGAGTATCAGTCCATCATGAAGAATGATGTGTGGGATATTGTTCTGATACCTGAAAGGAAGTCTGTAGTGACTTCCAAATGGATCTATAAGATCAAACATACAGTTGACAGAAGCATCGAGAAGCACAAAGAAATATTTGTTGCTAGAGGATTCTCTCGGGTGGAGGGAATATATTATGAAGAGACATTTTTTCCTGTTTCTCGATACACTTCTATCTGGATGATTATTTCCCTTGCAACATCCATGGGTTGGAAACTACATCAGATGGATGTGAAGACAACCTTTCTCAACAGAGTGATTGAGGAAGAAATATACATCGAGCAACCGGATGGTTTCGTCATACATGAGAAGGAGTCTCATGTGTGTAGGTTGAAGAAGGCCATGTATGGACTCAAGCAGGCACCTTGAGCTTGGTATGCGAGGATTGATGGACACCTGATGAGTTTGGGCTTCAGCAAAAGTGTTGTTGATCCCAACCTTTACTACAAGACTGTTAACAGTGAGGCCTTGATTTTGGTCCTCTATGTTGATGATTTATTCCTCACCGGTACAGAGAGCCTTATTATTGAATGCAAGTATGATTTGGCCTTTGAGTTCGAGATGAAGGACCTTGGTATGATGCACTACTTCTTGGGACTAGAGGTGTGGCAAAGAACTGATGAGATCTTCCTAAGTCAGGGGAAGTACATAGTTGAGATATTGAAAAATTTTGGGATGCCAAACTGTAAACCCATGGCTACACCAATGGTGATGAATCTAAAGAAACTATGTGTGTCTTATTTTGATTCCGACGAGATTGATCCGACCCTGTACAAACAACTGATTGGATCATTGATGTATTTGGTTAACACCAAACTAGATATATGTTATGCAGTGAGTGCACTTAGTTAATTTATGAGCCAACCGAGACAAACACAATGGATTGTTGTGAAGCATGTGTTGAGATACCTGCGAGGAACAATTGGACATGGTATGAGATATACTTCTAGTATTGACATGATATTGCAGGGATATATTGACTCTGATTGGGCAGGGAGCACAATAGACAGGAAGAGCACCTCTGGGTGTTGCTTCACTTTGGGATCTGCCATGGTTTCCCTGTGTAGCAGGAAACAAACTTATATGGCCTTGAGTACTGCAGAAGTAGAGTACATTGAATTAAGTGTGGTAGTCCGTGAAGCAATGTGGCTTCGCAAGCTCCTTGCATATTTATTTGGACATGTGCTAGATTCCACCTTTATTCATTGTGATAACCAGAGTTGTGTGAAGCTCTCAGATAATCCAATGTTTCATGACAAATCAAAACACATTGAGATCAAGTACCATTACATCCAAGACATGGTGTAGAGGAAGGTTGTATTGGTGCAATACATTCCTATAGATGAGCAGGTTGTTGATGTTCTTACCAAACCCCTTACCAAGATGAAGTGTGAGTACTTCTGTGACAGACTTGGTGTGGCAGAGAATGTCTCCCTCACTGAAAGGGAGTGTTAATGTTTGCAGATTCCTGAAACATTCTCCAGATCGTACTCCTTTGTGACTGAAGTGAATTGATCTGTGATGACACTTATCCGAGAAGGGATAAGTGGGTTTGGGCTTATAGCCCAACGTTCCATGTGGAGATCACATGAGGACATGTTAAGGGAATTGACCCTTGACGTCACACACTATGGGAGTTGACCCTAGTGTTTCTAGAGGGTGTAGCCTCTAGAAGTCCACATGGGAGTGCCATGTGTGACAAACATTCTTTGGATCGTACTCCTCTATGAATTGAGTTGAGTTGATATGTGAGGAAACTTATTTGAGAAGGGATAAGTGAATTTGGGCTTATAACCCAACATTCCATGTGGAGAGCACATGAGGACATGTCAAGTGAGTTGACCCTTGACATCACACATTATGGGAGTTGACCATAGTGTTTCTAGATAGTGTAGCCTCTAGAAGTCCACATGGAAGTGCCATGTGTGGAAAACCTTTTTCTACTATGGTGGTTGTGTACTATTGACAAAGAATGTGTGTCTCTGGACAGTAGTTGTGTACTACTATGGAAAGATACTTCCCTACCTAAGAGGGAGTGTTGATGTTTCAGCATCGGGCATAACTTCTCCTAGATTGGGCTGCAGACCAAGGGAGATGGGATTCATTTATCATAAAGGTGCACTTGTGCTAAATGGGCCTAGACGTAGTCCTTCCTTGATCATGACAAGGAATTATATGGACTTAAGGTGCTTGAGATGTTTTCCAAGTGTCAGTTAGCATCATGCTAACATTCACTCATGGGGGTGTACCTATGGTGAACAACCTTGGTTGAGAATGTCTCCCTCGTTGAGAGGGAGTGGTAATGTTTGGACAACATCGGGAATACATTCTTCCAGATATAATATATGACATAATATTTATAGTAAAAAGTATAAATATACTTAGTAAATAAATAGTTACTTATTATCCAAGTGACACATCCTTTCATGGATGGTCACCATATGTTATATATATATGAAACTCTCATCATTGTAATAACATCAATTTAATATAAGCATTTTATATTGTACTTGTGTCTCTGTGCATGGTTATTCTTCTTGTGATCTTGGTTATTATTGCTGCTATTGTTCATGGTTTATGCTTCAGTTCAAGTAAATTTATAAAGTAACTGAATGTAATTGAACAACATTAAAATCCAACAATTTTGAGGTTTTGAGGCCAGATTTGAAGGGGGCGAAGGTACTTGGGTTGTTCCAGCCAACCAGAGCGCAACCCAACCAAGATTTTACAGCAGTTACAACACAGGCAACACTAGAGGCTTACAAATCTACTATATGCTTGTGGTGGAGGCTTTGGAAGGCCATTATCTGGATCTATATTGTACTTTACTGGTGCTATTAGCCACAACTCCTAGTTTGCTCTATTTATTCAAGATATGCTCTTCTATTGTAAATGAGGTTAGCTACTATTGAATAAAATTCAGATCTGATTTTTTTGTGCCATTCTTATTTGCTACTTGTTGCTTCATTCTGTTTTAGTTCATTATATCCTTACTTGATCATAAAACACTATCTCAAAACTCTGTACAAGTCATTACAACCTACAACATCTAGTTGCTCGATAAAATATCACAACAGAAAACTCTAGATCTAGTCATTGCAACAAGATTCCACTTGGGGATCTTACAGCTCGAGGCTTTCCAAATGAAAAAATTACACATGTCTTTGAACAAAAAAAACCTTAGTTCCTATTGTAGCTATAAGTTCTTCAAAAGACTCCTATAATAAGTTAGTAACATTAAAAAACATATTGCTTGGTAAAATGCATGATGACTAACAACTTCATCTAGGCCAACATTCAATGACATCAAGTCTTTCTTTCCAATTTTCATATCGTCCACAAGTTGGTGTACCATTTCTTCTTCCTTCAATTCCCCACGGGTTGAGCTAACTAAAATTCTTTGATTTGAATTCCCTGATTGTGCTCCCTTGCTCAGATTCAATACCATATTCCTCATCATGCTACATTCTACTTCTAAAGTAGTTATTTGGTGTTTTTGTTGTACTAGTGTGGCCATAATTGAAACCATTTGAGAGACAACTTGGTGCTCATTGTCATGCACATTTGCAGTAATTGAGAAGAGAGAGGAGATATTGCACTCAATTTTCTCTTCATGGTTCCTCAACACCATTCTTATTTTTTGCAGGTCCTTGTGGTCCATTGAAGTAGACCAAATACTAAACAGAGAAATGGGATTTTTGAATACTAACAATGTCAAATAGAAAAAAATAACCCAGTCGAGATTTATTACAACAACACTACTTCATTCAGAATTTCCCAAGTCAGACTGAAACAACAGAAACTGGAAAGACTAAACCCCTTAAGATGCTAAGCCACGCCCAATCACAACCTAATAATTCTCAAGGAATGATCCTTTAATGATATGTAAACACATAAACAGAAGCAGAGATAAGATTTCACTAGGGAGTTCAATAGTGATAAAGCTCACCGGACCAATCCAATGCATGAAATCATTAGCTTGTTGGGCCAACTGGTGGTCAAAAACCTGAAGTCAAAGTATAAGATACATAAGCCTTCTGCCTCACATCGTACCCCATAATGAAAATGATATACACATTATTCTAGTTCAAAATCAAGGTGCTCCTTAATGTTGAGCATGTGGAGAGGAAACCCAGTCTTGTCATATTGCTCACCATGTGATGCCATGGAGGCTTGTATTCTTATGGCATAGAGAGATTTAATGCATCTTATCTCTCCTCCAATTTCCATGTATATTGAGATGGTTATGGTATTGGTTGTAAACCATTAGACTCGTTGAGCCTAATGTCCTCTTTTAGCTTGGAGGCCTCATTGGCCATTTGCTTGTTGATTATTCTCCCTCAAAACCTAATGGTAGGATACCTTTTGAAATTTGACAATCTCCTTGTGAGCCCGAGCTAAGATAGAAGCAATAGTATAATCACTTGGAAGGGATTCCAAGATCATCAAGTTTATTATTGCACTTGTGTCTCCTACTATGATCAAAGGATGGATTTGAAGATCATGTGTTATATGCATACCTTGAGGAATGCATAGGCTTCTGCTTGATTATTAGAATCTTTCATAATCCCTAAGTGTAAGTTGTTTCAGTTTTCCCTCGAAATCTATGATAATCCCCTACACCTACTACCCATCATATCACCCAAATTTATATCCCTCATATCACCCAAACTTCTGCCCCTCACATGTAATTGTATTAATGACTATTCATTAAATGTGTATTTAGAAAAAGCCGAAGTCTAAACATTTTATGTTATGGCCCTTTTCCGGAGATTTTTTTGTTTAATTTTGCCCGAAATCTGGTGAGAAAGTGTTGGATCTGTCGATTTGAGTGACTAAGTCTATATAATTCGAGTGCCCTAGGGTTTTTCAACATGTTGAATCCATTTACGCATTCATAAATGCAATTTAAACAACAGAAATTTGTGATTTCGTTGAGATTTATGTCACTTAATTCTGACGAAAAAAGACGAAAACATAGAACAATTAGAAAAATCCTTTAGAAAAATGAGGAAAGGCCATCCATGAATGACGCTTTGAACCAAAATTTTCATTATTTTTAAGATTATATTTATTGTCGAATGTTGTAGATTGTTGTTTCCTTGCAAGGTCAATGATAAATTTGGAGATCCACATGGACTTTCCCTTTTACCCTTAACATATGGGATGGCCATCATAGATGTTGCACCACTTTCCAAGATGAGGAGAGGATTGGTCTCTCATTCATGAGCTTACCGCTCAAGTGATTAGATCGTGTCACTATCTTTCTAACAAGAGTTAAGTGATAAGTTTGTAGGAGAAGCCACCCTAAGCTATCACATGATTTCTCAGGGCTAGAGACAAGAGAAAAAAGTGGGAGTACTATCGTTGCATGCTTTTTCTCTATTTGTATTGAGAAATATACCATAAAACACAACTTTGAGTATTCCTTTGGTAAATTCATCATTATTATTTTCATGGGATGAGATTTTGCCATTGTGCAAAGAAATAATTGTCAATGGGATTCCATTTTAAAATTTACTTTGTGTTGTTCATTTGTTATTAATTTTTTCAATACAATGGTATAGAAGATGCAAGTATCACAATAATGGAGGAAGAGATTTTTATATCTCTTTTTTTTTTAATATAAGGAGATGCAAGTATCACAATAATGAAGGAAGAGACTTTAAGATTTCTTTTACAAAAATAAGAGGAAGAGAACAAATATATAACAGTTGGATATTTGATTCTTTTTTTAACAAAAATAGAAATTCTACTAATTTAAAAGGGTTACAGTAAAAGTATGTAGTGAGTTACATAGAGTTCATTCCTATTGCCTTTAGAGAAATAAGACAATTTTTTGCGTATACATTAAAATGCTTCCAACATACTACAAGACAAATGTTCCAGATTGACTTACATGTGGCCTATTTCATGTAAACTCGTAAAATGCATATAACTTGGAAATACATAACATTAAAGACAAACAAGAGCACTACCGTCATCTTCTTTCTCCTCATTAGATAGAGGGGAGATTTTTCCTTTGATTTCCATAGAGTCTCTCAATTGGTGGATCGTCTCTTCTTCCTTTAGCATAGCCTGGAATAAGTTCTATGCTTCCTTTTTATTGGATGTCATTGATAAATATTCCATGCACTAGGTGAGTGTAAGGCTTCACAACTTATTGCATTTTGTTTCAAGGGAATCGAGTCTTTGCTTTTGATGCACTAGGATACTCATGATATTAGCAGTTTGAGTGGTAAAAACTTGCTTAATCTCTGTAATTGTGGAGGATACTAATAGTAGAGTGTTACAATTGGATTGAATGAGATCCTCATGGCATCACATGAATCTACAAACCTCTTGGACATCTCCATTATCCATGATGGAAGAACTTGTACAATAGACCCGAAGGAGAAACCGATGGAGAAAACCAAACCTTCTACTCATATCAACAAAATTAAATACATCAACATTAACAGATTTCCTGAAATATGAGATTGAAATTCTAGTGGCATATGCACCATGCTTGAAAGAGTGAGTCGCTTCTTGAAAACATTGAGACTAAGAGAGAACCACTACATTTTGTTACCACTCAAACTCTACTCTAGGAGAAAAAGTCCCAACCTCGGCGGGAGAGCTTAGAGGCACTACATGCAAGCTACCCACTATCACTTTGGTAGCCTTGCCCCACACTTCAAACTAAGGAAAAATATCCTACCCTAGGGAAAAATCCCTATGGATCAATCTAATCTAATTTAGTTGAGAATGGAGTGTGAGAACCTAGCTTAAATTGAATACTCTATCAAATCAATCCACCTTTAAAGATGTATGGATCGTGAGAAAGAAAGTGCATTGAGTCATCCAACCAATTTTCGAAAAGAAAGGTGAATGTGATTCCAACCTTTAAAGTTATTACCAATATAGCATGCAATATCCCAAGATGATGTTATACTTGTTACAACTTAGAGACAATAGATTTTAAATCCATATCATAATGCAATGTTGCATCAACAGATTTAGGTGTTGAATTATATGTATCAAGTGCATTCACTAATGAAATTGTAACATTCCTTCCTTAGAGCAATAGTAATTTTAAATCGATTTGCAAACTCATTAAAACACCACCATATCATTATAGCCATGTGCCAAAACTTAAATCATGAACCTATGGAATCATCTAAATAATGAAAACAATTTTGATTCCATACAAAGTGTTGGTATTTGGAAACTAATTATTCAAATGATTAAATAATTACACTACGAAGTGTCAATACGAAAGCTTAATTTCCAAAACCCATCATAATAGATCAACCAGTGCTACTGTATTATAAACTTCCAATTCAAGATGACAAAGGAAACATTGAGATTCATACCATATTATATCAATAGTACAGACTTGAAAAAGTTCAGGCTTAGTGTGTACCATAACATTAAATTGAAAGACAAATACTACATATCCTTTTAAATGTATTAGGATTGTGTATTGTGAGCATAAAATACCATGGTGTTGATCTTATGAACCATTCATTGGAGTAGTTTCATAACTTTTTTTTGTGCGTGTATGACTGGTGGAATCGGAAACTAGTCGAGCTTGTACTCTTGTGACATGAGATCAATTACGACCACTACCGTTATAACCTCCAAGTGTGCCCATAACTCCCCTTATGTGACACACAAGTTAAGTCGGGGTTTTGAATCGATGGCTTCACATAACGAAGTTCTTTAACAATGCACTCCATCATCAAATACCCGACACCCAGGGGGCAAAACAAATTAAGGACGGGGGTGGGCTTTGATCTACTTATGTGTGCACAGGTCACGAGACTATTTTTAATATAATCTCTCTGGGTGCAACCACATGTTCGATCAATACCTCAAGGTGTCCCATGGCTCCAGGTTAAGCGACCCTCATTGTAATTGAACATTTCCCAATGGTGAACAAATCCTTGCTTTCCACCATTGGATCCAACCCCTTTAGACAGTTTCAAAACTTAATTTGAAAGTACATGTGTTTGTGTATTATATCAGATCCAACAAATTAACAATAAATAACACCATTCCATAATTATGGCTATGGAAACCAACAATGAACCAATACATCAAAGTCAAATTCTGTCCAAGATTTAATACATTCTTAACACAAGCAATTATCTCCAGAATTATGTTTGTGTTTTAAGGTTTGCAAGTGATAATGGAAAATAACACCATGCCAGCTTATGTGAACCACTTTGAATTTATATATGTCTTGATCATGAAGTCATTAAATAAACAAGTGCCAAATTAACCATCAAACTTTAAATCATGTGAGTAATCAGAGAAAACTCGACCATGACATAATTTAAATACTAAAGACCCCCATTCAAGATTTTATTTAATTTGTTTGAATGCTTTGTCCACAAATCAATTTGATCTTCATAAAATGACAAACCAAATCTCAATACCAGGTATAAAATAAGTTGTTTAATGTAAAGTGCATCGATTTAGTGTTTAAATAGAAGATATGTCTGAACATATTGAATCATCGGCTAGATAAGATGCAAACGTTCCCTCATAAGCATCAGGTTGTTCTAGCATATAAGCTATTGATTATGCTTTAGAAATGTATTAGATTACTAAATGCATGGAACAACCTCCAAACCATGAGCCATAAATGCATATTCAAATATATTTAACCATACAACATTTAGGGTTTGATTAACTCAGAAGATTATGAAATGTTAAACCACATGAATCATACCAGAATCCTACCAATCATATCTACCTTTCATACTTGTTATATTTGAAAATGTATCAAGTAAATTCAGATGTAAACCTTAGATCTGAGAGTATAATTGGTTTCCTAGGGAAATTCATTATTTGATCTATGCACAATATTTAAGAAAAAGAGAAATCATTAGATCCAATTCTGCAAATTGATTAGAAAATACTACCAGTGAAAGCGACCTGCAAAATATCAACAAATAGATAGCAATTCGAGTTAAGGTCTAGAGACATTTGTAGAGGCCGACCTGCAATAACATCCCAAGTCAACATCTGAAAATGGGAAAACAGTAATCTAGATCATGAGATAATACATATTAAACCCTGGATTTCTAAACAAACCAAAAATGAAAGAGAAAATTATAGTTGAGATGGTTAGAAAGAAAGAAAAACCATGGTGCCTCCATTAGGCATGGAGTCTAAATGATTTCTTGAATAGATGTCCTTTTCTCCTTTGTTGTTGATGTTCCCACACATCTCCTAGATAATTCTTGGTGAGCATCAAGCTAGGGTCCCTGGACTAAACAAGATTCACAAGGAGGCTAAACTAGTTCTAGATTTAACCTAAATATTGCAACTTCTGAAAAATTTAAAACATAAGTCCAAGTAAGAAATTGAAAACCTATGATATTCAATCTCAACACTAATATTTAGCTTTAAAAAATCCACAAAGAAATAAAATAGAAATTCATCATACCTTATTTTCATTTTTTACCTTGCAAAAACCCTTTCCTCAATGAAATTTGCATGCCAAAACCCTTTTATTATTAACCTAGCACTAAGTACTCAAGGAAATAGAGAAGGAAACACACCAATGTTGAACAAATAATTTTTTCCATTCCACTTCCAACCATGTTAAATGAGAGTGACGCCCTCCTTAAATACTTGAGGAGCTTCTCAATACCATACAATGAAAACCATGAGCTAGGATGAAACCATAAGTTGATACCATGTGTTGAGATAAAACCATGAGCCAATACCATGTCTTGATTGAAAACCATGTGAGAAAACCATTGGAAGTTACAACAAACCCCTCAAAAGTGGGGCGCTTCCTGAAAGTGAGCAAATTCCACACGTGTGGTCCAAAATGAGCTAACAAACACCTTCTAGAAACATGAGTAGGAACCCCTTAACTAACCCCATAAATATGGAATATTTCACTCAACAACTCATTCACATGTGTGAGAACAATAAAAGATGAGGTGTGTCCCTTCTAGAAGGTTCTAGAATCACATGTGTGAACTCTAGGAGATAGAAAGTGTTCCTTGGAGAATTATGCTTACACATACTAAGTGAATATATGCCCATGTGGCTCATACAATGCTCCATATGTTGCCAAGTGTACAAAGTGTTGATGTGGATACCTTTGCGATGATGTGGCATCCTCGTCATCGCCCACTCTGTTGTCACAGATATTGATGCAGTGGCACGGATCTCAATGTAGGTAGATACGTCCAAATAAAGGTACATGGATCCCAATGCAAGTACATAGATCTTAAGGCAATGACACAGATCTCGAGGCATATTACACGGATTACAATGTGGGGCACCCACCTATAATGATGCATCAAGCTTCAAAACAAGACATTAGGTAACAAACATTGAGTAATATATTTTAACAACAACTTAACATAGATTAATTTTATAAATTTCTTAAGTTTACCATGATGTGACAACTTCACCCCTATTACACATGTCAATTTCCTAGGAAAAAGGTGCTTCCTGGTTAATTTGGTTAGAGATAGATAAATTTGACAAATAATTGATGGAAAAAAGGAAGAGAAACTTTATGTTTTGACCCTCAAAGTCATTTTTGATGATGTATACGGTCTTTTACTAGTCCAACTAACCTTTTTTATCTAGGAATTTTCATCTTTTGTACGTGTAATTCTTTTAAGAGGGAGTTTGGCTTAGAGTTACCACATTGACACCTTTTTATTACCCTTTTTAGATTTTACTTTGATTTTCTCAGTCCTTTTTTTTAGATATGCATTTTTATCATAAGACCTTGGGGCTGGGCCTTTTTAATGAGGTGGCACGGTTCTAGCCTTAGTATTTTTTCATTTTTAACATTATTTCTCTTCACCTCTAGTCTTTTTGGTTTTATTTTTTACTTTGGATTACATTTATCGTCATTTAGACCTTGCTGGATGAAATTTGATAAATCAAACATAAGCGATGATAGTATTTATTTTATGAACGGGATGGTAGTGAAAGGGAAAGGATGGAAAGTGTTAGAAGTGGTTAGGATATGGATACACTACTCGTCCACATTACTAGTATTATAGTTAGTCATAAGTCAAGATAACACTTATCTAAGGATAATTATGTCCCCCCATGGTAAAACGAGACAAAATGATAAAATTATTAGCGTTAAGAAATGTTATAATACTGGCCAACGTTTATTACTTTCATGACAAGGTTATAAACCATCATACCACTTCTAGATAAGAAACCCACACATGAAATCATAGCACGTCAATTGAAAATATGAAGCATGAAGTACTAGCTACACAAGCACATATCAATTGAGGTGTAGAGCATAGGAGCTAATATACCATGGTAGAGTCATCTGAAAGAACTCATGGATAATGTAGGGCTGGAAGAACTAGAAGATCATATCTGAAATGGTAAATATGAGCAGGAGAGATCATCCAAGCAGCATCAATGCACCATGTTGACCACCTATTTTGGATAGGGTCAACTCCATGTACCATGAAGTTGTGTACCTTGGGGTACAACTTCTTTTTTTTAAGACTTATGGTTATACCAGGCAATTTTTACCCCTGGAACGTCTTTTTGTAATCAAAATGTTCGCTCCCTTGCGTGGGATAATGATGTGATGAGTTAGCATGAGTCATATTTTAGTTATTTACCTAGGAATTTATCATTAGGGAAGTCCCTTCATCGAGTGTTTTTTTATCCTCGGGTAATTTTTAATTACCTTTGAGTTTTTCACTCACAATATTCCTCCAAAGTGGTGAAAGGAATTCTAATGATCGATACCAATGGGTGAATACGGTCTAGGAATATTGTAAATGACCATTCTAGACATCTTCTAGAGTCTTGCAGAATTTCGTCGAGTTTTAATAGTTTTTTTTTAATTTATTAAAATTACTCATTTAATGGCAATTTTAATTAAATTTTATGTAAAAATGTAAAAATTTGGCCCTATAGGATTTTGATAGGGCGTGAGTACTCAAAAAAAATGGCAAGAGACCCCCTACACCCTTGGACCAATTTTCAGCTCAATTGGACAAGTTTTGCTAGGTCATTGTGCATGAGGAGTCCAAGTCAGTGCAGAGTCAGCAATTAATTGCTTTAATTTGGTTAAGTAAAAAGGCCAAAAAATGTAAAATGGGAAAAAATACATGAGAGGGAGTGGGAAAGGTTTCCTAACCTTTTTCCTAAGTTATAAAAACAAATTTCCAACTTAATCAACCCCCCATTGCTTTGCCACAACTTAAAGTGACCATCTCCCTAGGAAAAGTGCACCCCCCTTGCTCTAGATCTTGACCAATCAAAAATTAAACCAAGAGGCTAGCCTAAACCGTAAGTGCACCCCCCTAAGCCTCTAACTCATCAATTGGTTGAGTGAAAAGGTGTTTCCCCCCTTCCCTTACTCAACCCTCAACCCCTAACACTACCAAAACCCTAAAAAGTGTACCCCCCTCTTGAGATTCTCATTTTCTCTTGGTTGTTTTCCACTTGGAGCTCATCCAAGAGATGTCTTTCTCCTCTCCCAAGTATAAAATAATGCCTACCCCTCCTCATTTCACACATCTATCCCAATAGCAAGTTTATGCTGCCCAAATATCTCCCATCTCTCTCTCTCTCTCTTTATTTCTCAGTTCTTCTTGTATGTCTTGTTGCAAGTATTTACATGCAACTTTTATTGAATGAAAGGAAGCTTTGGAGGAATACCATCTTGGCATTGGGAGTCTTCTTGATGTTGTGCATATTTTATTGAAGTGATATTTCTATTGTTCTATTGTTTTTCTTGTTTACCTATCCTAGATTAAGAGATCTAAAGCAAAGTATTTTGCTTGGTAAAATAAGTAGAAGTATTTCTATTTGTTTTAGTGAAGTATTTTTAATAGAACTAGTGAATTAATTTACTTGTTTATTAGATCTAATCACCTCTTGATTGATTTTGTAGCAAGTTTGGCACCATTTGCAAGTCACCAAAGTGTTGGAACAAGTAGATTTCAGAATTGGAAATTTACTTGTCTAGCCTACATTAGCCTCCAAAAAAATTTGTTCATCTTCTTCATTATTTCCTATTGATTTGAGGTATTTTCAGTTTTGAAATAGGCTTTAAAAATATATTTTTTTTGTTCAGATTTTACATATAAAATTTTTGTTTTACACTAACAAAAATTTATGACTTGTTTTGAGCATTTTTGCAGCATTTCCAGCAAGCATTAGCTTGTTGTTTTTTGCAGGTTCTCGCCAAAACAAGGGGAGGTGTTGCCCATTTTGGGCCTCAAAACACTCCAAAAGAGCCTCCCTAGTAGGGGTTTCAAAACCCTCTTCTTCTCTCATCTTTTCCAAGTATTGTAAGTAGCCCAAGAGAGTCTCTTGGGCTTGCATTCTTGTTCATAAAATCAATTTTCTGTTTTGTAAATTAGTTTAGAGTGCCTACACCTTGCAAAGTGATTTGGTTATGCCAATCCATGCAAAATAGTAAGTCTAGAGCTCTTTAATTTTTTTGTTTTGTATTTCTTTGTTTTCCCCACTTGTCTTTAAGGTGAGGTTGTGTGGCTAGGTTCTTGTTTTATTTTCATTTCAAGTCATTTAATTTTCTTATTTTTGCCCACACCTTGCAAAGATATTTGCTTAGCCATCCATGCAATATCGTGAGGCTAGGATCTGAATTTATTCATTGCTTTAGTTTTAACTTCATTGTCAAAGTAACCTCACCTAGACTAATTAAGGGGAGTAACTTGTTTTTTTTGGAAGTAATCATATATAGTCTAATTAGGCACCCAACTAGTATCACTTTTACCATAAAAAAGGGTGCCTTGGGAGGCTACAGCGGGTGTAAGTCGGGGACGGATTCACGTCACTAAGTGTCCTCCTTACTTGAGCACCCAACAATTCTTTTGGTTGAAGGGGTGATATTCAGGGGTAGACACATAGTCTAGGCTTGTGTCTATCACATCTAATCCCCCTAACTAAAGAGAGACTTAAAATTGATTAAAATTTACGTACACACTACATTCGCAACACTTGCACTTTCAAAGATATCTTTCATTCCAAATTGTGTCATTTTACATTCAAGGCAATTTTCTTTCCATGTGTTTTACTTTCAAAGCATCTTAACTTTAAAAGTAACTTTACTTTTCAAGTTGTGCGATCTCTACTTTCAAAGTATCTAACTTTTCAAGTCGCGCGAGTTCACTTTCAAAGTAACTTTACTTTTCAAGTTGTCTCTTGTTGTGGATATTTCATGTATTGATGTTTCACAACTTAATTGGTTAAAGTACTCTTTATTATTTTGGATATAGTTGTATAATCATTTAGTTGTTCATTTCATTGTATATATCTTTTCCTTATTGTATTTCAATTTGTATATAATATTCATAATTGGTTTAAGTGTAAAGTGATTTCTCTTATTCATTGTGGATACACTATATCACTATTTATTTCTTATATAATTGTAGGTTGTTGTATCTCTCATTGACTCCATTTATTTATCTTTAGGCACTAGTCTTATTGTAAGCTTGCAGGTAAAACGGGTGTGCTTATCATTGAAAGGTTTCATTGCATTGGTTGCTTGACATTTGGGTTGGGTTTCTAAACAAATTAACTCAATTAACTCCTAGATATTAGTTTCAACCTTAACATAGTTAATAGGGTCTACCCCCCTTGGATTCCCTAGGAGTGAGCCTAGACGGAATAATTCCAAATCGAGGTGACAGTGGGTTTGGACTTAGGATTGTGCCTCCAAGGACACACCAAGTGGGTTGGATACTTCTCTGCATTAATAGGTGTGTATAAGGACGGAAACACACCCCTGAGAGGGTGGTTTGGAAGTAGTTGTCCTTAAGGGGGAAACACAATGTATCGGAAATTAGAGCACGAGACATTCACAAAGGAAAACAAGCCTGAGAAAACTCCAATTTTTTTGCATAGTCACACAAATACAACAAGCTTCTAAACAACCAAGGACAACTTCAATATGAAAATGCAATGTGTCTGAATTATGTAGTGGATCGTAATTAAGCCTAACCCAGTTTTTGGATAAGAAATTACAATAAAAAAATTGTTATGTCCCGAAAAGAACAAGCTCTGAAATTAACAATATGTTGTTGTAGAGTATCCCCAAGTCAAAATGTTGGTCCTTTCGGAAAATTCCACCACCTAAATGCCGCAAACTCTTAAAATTATATTGACTCGGAGAAAGAGAAATCAAGTGGATCAAGACAAGCCAAATGTATGTGATTGGGGAGGCTTCAGACATTCGACTTCTCACTCACACAAGAGAATAAGAGAAGGAAAAAAGCAATCCATAGGAAACATCTACCAAAACATTGGACGAATTAACTTACAAGATCGCCAAGCGCATGAAGCCAGCCTAAAATACCCCAACACTCAGTCCTTGACAATGTCATTATCCCACCTCGAATGTACCAAAACACATAGCAACATTCATTTGCCATGAACCAAGGTTTATTTCACATGGAGAGGATAATCTTATGCATCCTTGGGTCACCCTTCCCAAGGTTTTTCTAACTCATAGTTAATTATTGATTCATTCCAGATTTAATGTGCATTGAAACCACTTAAAAATTTAGGGGATGACCCTAAAGTTATGAACTCCATTTTTAACGAAGGTGCTAGGGTAACCTTAGTCACTTGTTTGGCCCATTGGTCTACATCCACATTCAAGTATCTCTTTATATGGAATAAGGAGACTCTAATGAAGTAGATAACATCATGCTTGATTCTACATATGATATTTTTTAATTTTGATCCTTCGGGAGAGGATTTACTAATCATTGCTTTAATGAAGATCATTGAATCCTTGAAGACTAGTAGAGCTCTAATATCTACCTCCTTGTCTATAGAGAGACCACATTGTAGAGCATATGCTTTATCCAAATTGTTCGATATGTTTCCTAGACCCCAATCATGAGAAATTATTGAAGTTTCTTCAAGATCATGAAGACTCGTCTATTTTTACAAGTCCATTTACTTAAGAATTCCATACAACCAGTTTAAGAAAGTTGGATAAAATCTAAAAGTTGTAATTTATTGTAGGGCTTGTGATTTTTTCTTCTTTATGCTAGTATTCACTAGGAGCTAACACAAATGGTTGTTGGCCATTTTGGTACCATTGAGCTAGTTGGAGTGGTTATAGAGAACTTGACTATAGAAACATTGGCCTTAAGAACCATGGAAACTTGACATAAAATGAATCTCCTCTAATAAAGAGTTTGAAGCTTGATCCACCACGAGGATTGTTGGTTGCCAAAGTAATATTTCTCCACTCTAAGTGCCAAACTTCCTTATGTAGTTGCTAATGGCCTTGCTTAATCTCAAGAGGAGAAGAATCGTTTCCAATAACCATGGGTTTAGGGCTTGACTCAAGAAACCATGCTTAGATTGCTTAACTTGTTTACTTGAGTATGATTTGGGTGTTTTACTTTCCATGTTTTGAGGAGCACTTACTACCCTCATGCATTCGTAGGGTTTTCTATGCACTAGAGCAAGACGTTCTATGCTTAACTCATTGGCCATGTTAAGGGTTTATTGTTAGATTTTCATTAGTTTTGTTAACATTATATTTACCATAGAATTTTTATCTTCTTTTAACATTCAATAACCATATACTGAAATATATAGGCAATAAATAAACAAGAACAAGAAGACACAAAGATTTATCCAGGGAAAACCCCAAACTCGAGGAAAACCCAACCAACATTTCTTAGAGAGAATATTCCAATACAACCATGAACACGATCTATTCACAAGAGGAAACCAACAATGAAGAAACCATGATAAAAAATACTTATCTCTTCTTCTTTTCAAACCATAGCAAGGGTAGACAATTGATTAGCACCATAGAACTGGCTCAAGATAGGCGCATCACTAGAGAAAGATAGCGCAGCATAGAACTGGCACAATTGGAAACTAGCAACTGCAACTACAATTGGCCCTAAACAACTGGGGTACACCACACAATCTTAGCACAACTCTACTAGAGGTAGCACACAAGAGAAACCACTAAGAGCCACCAAGAATATCCTTCCCAAGTAGGGCACACTTTCCAAGAGAACTAGAACCCAGAAATAGTGAAATTGTCACAACTACAGCTGCAACTACCTAGTACGCATTGCAGAAGGAGAACTGTGTGTCTGTACAAATGAAATGATCCAACCATGTATTTATACTAATTTGGGCGCCTGTCTGGGGCCGACTGCTTATTTTGGGTCTTCATATTTACTTTATTATTTTTGTGGGTCGACTGCTCTTCTTGGAAATTCTATTTCCACTTTAATTGTTTCCTGTGGGCATAATTCTCTTCTGTGGTCTTCTATTTCACTTTATTCTTTTCTGGGGTGTCCTTCAACTGTTCAATGGTATTCCTTTGACTTTTGGAATCTTCTTCTTCTCTAAGAAAATTTATCCAGGAGGGAATACCTCCTGCAGCTACCAAAACATCAACACTTATATGTTTTGCATGGAAAGGGTAGAGTGGGCAAGATTCTAGATGCTTCTACAACTCGAAGGTCTAACACAAATACTTGCTTTCCATTACTCGAGGTGCATAGAGTGACTTTTTTTCCAAGGAAATTTTCATGGGACACCTAAGGAACACTTCCCCACATTATTGGATGTCAACTCTAATAAACTTGTTGGTGTAAACTAATGTGCCTTACCTAAAAGGATCTGAACCAAGCTCCCCCTATGATAGAACTGAAAAATTTCTTAGACCCCAAACCGGTTTTAAGTCTCAATAAATTTTCATTGTTTAATGCCCAACCCACATTTATACTCCGCTGAAAAATGAAATTAGCATAAACAAAAATTTATAACAGGAAATCCAAGAGTCCTTTTACAACAAAATTGAACTGGAAATAAATGCACACACCCAAAAAATTAACTCATAGATTTTTGGGAAAATAGCCCCTGGAAAAACCCACAAGGGGGAAACCAGTGAGAGAGGGAGTTTTTATTATTTTAGAACTCAAAGAAAAATGTTCTTTTATAGAAAAATTCTTCAACAATAAATGCACAAACTTATCTTGAAAAATGTGCCAAGCAACTTCCTCAAAATCAGTGCCAAAATACCTAGAAATTCATGCCCATAATTTATGTGTTATATGACCCTCGATTTATGTGCTTGCTGGTGTACAGACTATATGGATTTGTGCCCAGAAAATTGTGCCAAACAACTGCCTCAATTTCTGTGCCAAAATATGATGTACAACTACCTAGAAATTCATGCCAAACCTTACCTCGAATTATGTGCCTCTTCTCTATTGTATGACCTTCAATTTTCTTGTTATACGACCCAGAAATTGTACTATATGGCCTCATTAATTGTTGAACTCTTGCCTCCATTTGCATGCCATCTCCTTTCCTTGCAATTCATGCCCTAGCAGCAAAATCGCCTCCTCTTCCTCTTTTCTCTGCTCTCATTCTCTCTTCATTCAAATTGCATGAATGACTCAATGAGGACACCTCAATCCCTAGGTTTCCTTTTTTATCATCTCAATGAAGAGTCACTTGATCTAATGCTAAGATTTAATATTGGGCCATAAAGATCAACAGTGGTGATTTAAAGTCTCTTAAGTCACTATTTTCATGAAATATTCTCAAAAGTAACTTTTAACTTTATATTTCATAAAGTTAATGTACTAGGGACCACTTTGGACATTTCCCCACATGCTAGGCGCCTAGCCTATGTGAGAAACAATTTTCCAAGGTGTTATCCACCAAGTTGCACTAGGATGGACTTACAATTGAGCTTCCAAAGATTGAGCACGCAGTTGCTCAAAATTTAGAGTTCAGAAGTCCAGTCGGTCAATTTGACCACCTTTTTCACATTTCCATCCCATGTGGGGCATTGTAATAAGATGAAATTAGAATGATGATTTTGTAAAAGGCTTGGCCTCCTCAGACTTGATCATTAGTACATGTTGTAGAGTGTTTTTTCCACTTGTTAATTATTTCTTGCCTGAAATTCATTTTAGGCAAGTTATAATTTCTAAGTTTTTTCACTCACTACCTCCAAAGCTGGAGTGTGTGTTGATGGTTAGGCCTTAGCTTGGAAAATCTAAGTCTAGTGTCTAAATTTTTATATTACTATGTTAGGTAATCAATATTGAGTCATATGGAAATTGTGCTAAGTCCCCCCTAGATTTTTTTTAATGTTTTGAGTCAATAAAAAATTTCGTGTAAAACGAGATATTTTAATTGTAATTTAGTCATATTTTACAAGGAGGCATTATATGCCTTGGGGGTATTCATTTTTGGACTTAGAATACCCTCTTTACCTAAGTACCCACTTTTGTGAGTGAAATCATTGATTTTAATCACTTAAAAATTAATTTTGCTCACAAAAGTCAATAAAAGACATAAAAAATCAGCAAAGCTAATTTTTAGGAAACATGTCGGGAACATGTTTTGAGTCAACTCAACCTCCATTTGAGTTAATTGAGCCTTGTTTACAAATAAGAGATATTTAAGGGTGAGTTGGGTGATTGTCACTTAAGTTTGGAGGATCTCTCATGAAGAGGTACGCCCCACTTGAGGAGAGGTGGCACCCTCATGAGGAGGTGCACCTACCTCTTGAGAGTTGGGGCCCTCCTCTCTTCTTCCCCATTCACACTTGTCATTGGATGGCGTTATTTGAGAGGTGGAAGTCATGTATCCCACACTTGACTCTCTTCGTCTCACACTTGGTGCGCCCTCCCTTTCAACATGGTGGGCCCTTCTTCATTGGGAACTCCACCCAATGTTCTTCTATAAATGAAAACTCTTCACCCATTTGAAAACTAGTTGGATCTTGGGAAGAATTTTTTGTTTCAATTTTTCTATTGTATCATCTTTCAAGATTGGAATAAAAGGTTTTGGAGGCTACATTGGTGTGTCAAGTTTCATGTGCGGAATTCCTATGTCAAAAGTGCTTAATTGTGAGGTATAATTTGCTTTTGTGCTCTTGTTTTAATTGTTAGTTTATGGCCTTCAAGTGGAGTTGTCTCCAAGTAGGGTAAGATTAAAAGAGATAGGTTTCTTTATAATCTTATTGCTTCTTTACATTTGATTGTTTCATATTTCATATTCATTTTGGTTAATGCTTATGCTCTTTTAAAGCATCTTGTGTAGGTAGCACCATTCTACTAATAATTTGTTGGCAGGAAGTCTCTAAGTTTACAAATTCTCACACTTGAAGAGGAGGTTGCGCTTTGGTTGCACTTGTATTTTTCTTCAAGATATTAAGAAGATATAGTCCCTCTTTGATCCATCAAGAAGACCCCACATTGCCCAAGGATTCCAAGGCTATCAAAATCTTCCTCATTTCTTTCTCAAAAAGCAACATACTCTCCTTTGGTTACTTTAATTTTCCATGCAAGTATTTGGATCTGAAATTTAATTCAAAATGTTTAGTTTATATTTTGCATGCATAAGATAAATTGGATCTGATTTTGTACTTGAAGTTTTATCTAAAAAAATTTAGATCTAGTGTAGGAAAAAGTTATCTTTTATCAAATCTTTTCTTTCTAAATTTTAAAGGATAAAAGGTAGTATTTTTCTAAGTGCTTTCATCATCTAAATTTGGCATCTAAGTGCCTCTATTTTTATGCTCTAAAACAACAACAAAATACCCTAAGGAAGCAAGATTTCTAGCTTGATTTCCTTAGTTCATTTTTTCTATTTTTCATAGATTTAACTTGGGAATTTTTCTGGGTTTTTATACTAACATCCAAAGACACTCTTAAAGTGTTTTTGGGAATATTTTTTATTTGTTTTCTTGCTTTTTTATGCAGGTATGCAAACGAACAAGAGGATACTTTTCCTGATTTTGGCAAAATTGGAGCTTCTGGGACCCCCAAAAGTACCTTGTACCTAAATAAACCTTTCCAAATTTTGTAAAACTCATTTATCCATCTTTATAAGGATCACAAGTCTCCCAAAAGGATATCATTGTAACCAAAGAAATAAAAGAGTGAGCTACACAGTGACTAGTTTTCTTCCCCCCTAGGGGGATTTGTGTCATGTGGTGTGCTTGTTTATTTTTCTTCAAGTCTTTCAAATTTTGCAATTCATCACCTAAGGAAAGATAAAATTTATAAAAAAAAATCATTAGAAGCAGAACAACAACTAGTCAAGATTTTCTTTTGGTAAAGTAATCTTTTAATTGCTAGAATAGATTTTCTTTTTCTGCAAATTTCAATTTTCACTTTTCACTTTTTTTTGCAAATAAACCAATCCCCTCATCTCCCATAAGTAATCTTTATGCAGAAAAAGGGGATGGGCGGTGTGGATTTAGTTTAATTAGGAAAATCATTTATTTTATTGCAATTTCATTTTGGTAAATAAACCCATCCCCTTGGCTCCCCTAAGTAAGCTTTATGTAGAAAAGGGGATAGACAATGTGGATTAGTTTAATTAGGAAAATCATTTATTTAATTGCAATTTCATTTTGACAAATCAACCCATCTCCTTAGCTCCCCCTAGTATTGTTTATGGCCCTTCCTCTGTGAGCTTAGTCTTGATCTCTGGAAGTAACCTCATACATAACCGGGGCTGGTCAGTGTGGATCTAGTTTAATTTAGAGAAATATTTAAGACTCTATTGCTAGTTTGGAAACACAAGAGGGTTTGTGTAAGAAACCCGGAAAGAAATTTGAGATTTAGGTTCTCCTTGTTGGATCTCCCACATTCTCTTGATATTGTGTGCAAAATCAGAGGGATACTCTCCCTGTTGGATATTCAGCAAGCTCGATCTTCATTATAAGGAATAGCCTCTTAGAGGCCACATCTAGAATAACATTACTTTTCTGTAACACCTTACACACATTGCACTAGTCACTTTCACATAAATATTAATCAAATTTTAATAGAAAACTTACAAGTACATTTACATGACAGTCTTCATCTCAACAGTGTTACACATATTTCAATATTTGGCATTGGTCTCATTATTTTACTTTTAATCCATTTGCTTCAATTATTTACTAAGCATTTCCATTTTATCTTGAAGTTTATCATTTGCTTATTTACTTGCAAGTATCAATATTTATTTCATGTGAGTATCTCTTAAGTTTTGAATATCCTTTTTTTAAGCATTTGTAATGAATGAATGAATGATGTATGTTGCTAGTGTAGATTAATATTTGATTATCTTGTTCTTGTTGCAATAAACTCCTAGAATACTAATTGTTCTTAGATTTAGTTTTGAGCCTTAGTTTATTTTCTTTAGGGACTACCCCCCTTGGCTTCACTAGGAGTTTCCCTAGACGGAGGAGTCGAGGATCAGGTGACAACAACTTGACTCGAGACTTGCCCCCAAGGACACACCAAGTGAATTGAATATTTATTCCACGTTCCCAAGGTGTGTATAAAGACGACAACATTTTTTGTCCCCATTGCTTGGGATAAATATTTCTATTCCCAGAGTACGACTTGTTTTGTTTTTGCTTTGTTTATTATGCTTATTGTTTATCACAAATAGATTCAGTCATCTAATGTCTCCACTTAATTTAAATTTGACAAAGTATTCTACAAGAAGGAACTCACAAGGCTTGGTTGATTTCATCCCTGAACCTGGAAAGATTTATAGGAGGAGGTTAGATAAACTTGCTTCTCGTAGAATCCTTGATCAACACGGATTTGAGTCCATTTCTGATATACACTTGTTTTTTAATAATTCTAGTTTAGACTCTATATTTTTGCAAGTAGAAATGGATGATTATTTTAGTCCACTTGATTTTTCTGCAATAAATGGTTATCCTCATGTTTTACCTGAAAAGGATATTGACAAATGGCCTACATTTCAGGGAAATAATGTTATAACTACTAAAGCTCACATCAAAGCCTTTTCTTTATGTATTAATAAATGGTGTAATGGTGCAACACATAACCATGAGGATGTAAAAATGAAACTTTTTGCATGTTATCTTGAAGAAGATGCACATGATTGGTTTTATGGGTTGGATGACAACAAGTTTGTAGCCATAAAGAATTTAATTGAAGCATTCATTGAGAGATGGGGTGATAAGGAGTATCTTCACTTGTTGGCAACACTCCATGGTATAAAGAAAAATGAGAATGAAACCATGGAAGAATTCAATAAAAAGTTTAATGATTTGGTTTCTATCCTTCACACAGATATTAATCCCCCACATGATTCCATTCTCAGCTACTACATTGAAGTTTTCAATGGTGAAATGAGATATCAACTCAAAGTTAAAGAGACAACGAATCTAAAAATTTCCTAGGAAATGGTCATTAAGATTGATAGAAACATGCAAGCATCTGGAAGGTCCAACCTTCCTGGTTTCACAAGGGGTAGTACTTCCAAACATCATGAGCCTAGAGATAAAGCAATTGATTCAAATAGTAAGACTTCTTCTTATGACCCTTTGAAAGAGTTGACATAAATTAAAGAGCTTGTGAAGGCCATGGAAGCCAGCCATGCAACCCAATTAAATGCCATGCAAACTAGGTTGATTGCCATGGAAAGATCTCAAGTTAATAGATTTCGACCTAAACAAAATAATTAAATATGGAAAAAGAAAGTTCCTTCCCAAGATCAAAGACCACCAAATCAGTTGGAAGTAACAAATACGGTTCAACATGAGGCTCCTTCTTTTTGTAGGGCTTGTGAGGAATTTCATGAGGAATCCACTTGACCTGTATTTTGTCATATTAATGACCAAGGGTTTCTTGGAACGAATAAATTTGTTGGATATTTAGGACGCTCGGATTATATAAATAATGTAGGAAAAACTCACAGTATCACAAAAGATCAATGGAAACAAAATAAGGAATCAAGTAAAAAGAAATAAGATTTAACGATCGATAATGTGACTAGACTATATGGTGATAAGACTACTCCATAGTAGATTTTAGAGATGGAAAGACACATAGGAGTAACCTACCAAAGGAAAGGGAATGATAATTCAAGTACATCACAACAAAACATTCCCAAAGTATTTACTCCAACCGAAGATCTAAGTCTTGACTTGGGAAATCAGATATCAAACACTAAGGTTT
>ML805410.1:97109-128733 GCA_009831015.1 Picea engelmannii | reverse complement strand
GTTGATAGTGGACATTTGTTTTTTTCAATGTTTTGGTGCTAGAAGGAGGGTTGACCATGTATGGTTGAAAACTTAGGTAATTTGCATGGATTGTTTGTTGACATGAGCAATCACAATTTACAACCCAACCAACCAACAAGTGAAGAGGACTTGCGACCACGAGTGCAAACATCAAGTATATAACTAAATTTTTAAGAAACAAAGGTATAATTCAAGAATGGAATACCTTTACAACCTCACTTGAATCGAAATATGATAATTATCTTGCAATGAAAATTAAATATCAATTTTCTATTCCAACCAAAGAGTTCCAAACCTTTCATCCTCTTATCTCAACATAGATGACTCAAAGAGTATTAACTTAAACAAAAGAAGAATCCCATGTATGGATCCTTCTAGATTTAACCTCTCACATTATTAACAAAATTCCAGAACCCTGGGATCAAATTCCCCCTACCCCTACTCCTACCTCAAAATATTGTGTAGACACTAATTTTGAATCTGAAAACAAAGCCAATGTATCACATAACCATCACATAGATAACATGGCTAGAAATCAACCCACTTGGTTGGCTCTAGGTGCTTTAAATTTGCTTGGTCAAACTCATAACCTTACCAATAACATAGATAGGTTGCTACCTAAGCCTGATAAGTCATCACTTCTAAAAGATTACATCAAGAATTTTCCAAGAAATCAGATTAGTTTGAATATGACAATTAGGCCCGACTACTTTCTTTAAGTAGGAGACATGAAAGATTGGATGAATTTTTGAGTGGTTAGGAAGCTCCAATTTGTAAGCCATTGGTTCACTGATACATTTAAGGACCTTATAGGAGCCATCAAACTTGGGAGAAACCTTTTGGCGATGGTTGTATTTCAGTGAGATTGTAGAGGGAGGAATGCTTGATCCCCTTTTTCAAAATGGTGTTTAGAATGATATTGATCAACCTATTACTTCATCTAATTTTGATCCATTACCAAATTATCCTTGAGAGTGCGGAGAAATTCATCTCGAGTTATGAAGGTTTTGTATACCTCTTGCACCTTAGAGATTCCTAGTAAGTAAGATTGTACCGATGGGAGATTTTATCCATGAATGAAATCAAAGGGAGTCATTTGAATGACACCATGATAAGTTGTATTATACCACCATTCTACTAGAAGTAACCACTAGACCCATTAGGATTTCCTCTCTAAAGTAAAGCACCACAAATATGGTTCCAAGTACTTATTGACAACTTCTGTCTAACCATCAGTTTGGGGGTGATATGTTGTGTTGAGATTCAAGTGAGTGCCCTGGAGCATAAACCACTCGCCAAAAATTAACATCACCATCAATTATGTTGACATCACTCATATGATTTAATTTATCATGCAATTTTTTCACATGTATTTAGGTTACATGTTGCTTTTACTCTTTTCTACAATTACACTTTATCTCTTATCATGCTTAACTTCTTTAACATGCTTCCCTTCATACTTAATATTTGTAAGGATGCTCTTGCGTAAAGTTAGTGGAAAGACCTCAAGATGTGAAAATATATCCAAGATGAGAAGAGATGAAATTTTGTAAAAGCTCTCTCTTACAAATAGAATGCAATAAATTAAGTAAAAAATTCAAATATGCTTTAAATAAAAATGACACCCTAATGTAATGTAATGCAAACTTATTCATTTTAAAGCACTACTTCAGGTTAGCCAACTTATTACATTAATAAAACATCTGTTATAACTAGACATGTTTCTACTTCATAATGTGCATTACCTATTGTTACTAATAGAATTGTAGTTAGACATGTTTCTACTTCATAGTGTGCATTCCCTATTATTACTATATATAAAAATGTTACTAGATATACAAAAGTTTTAAAAAAATAAGCAAAAGTTAACCTCATTAACAATTCATTTACACATTAGAATCACACTAAACATCAAAACATATAGATTAGACTTAAAGCACAATTACAAAAGTTCACCTCATTAACAATTCAGTTACACATCAGAAATCACACTAAACATCAAAACATATGGATTAGATTTAAAGCACAATTAAAGCTGCAAGCCTACTTTTCTACTTAAATTAAATGTTTTAAGTCAATAAAAACTACGAACCTCTCAGCAACACAAATATCACGACCCAAAATTTTCAACATTTCTTTGTTAAATTACTTCGATTATTTTGACTTGTGTCGTTTGTCCTAAGGAGACAAGTCGTAGGGACAAATCATTGGTGTGTGTTTATCTACGTAGAAAGGTTTATAAAGTTATTTTTGCACAAATATTAAAAGAATTGGTGAAAAATGTGTTAAGTCTATTGAAATCTTAACATTATTACATTATTTTTATGTAATGCTTTGTGAAATTGTTTTCATCGTTAAAAAAAATATTGAATTTGTGTTCTATTTTAATGTTTAATGTTAAAATTTAAGTAAATAAAAATAAAATTAAAAAAAACATTAAAATTATATAATAGAATTTGAATTTTAAATATAGTATTATTATTTTATTTTATAATAATATGCAGATTTCTCTTTTGAATATAATTTTGTTCCATGCAATTTACAATTTATTACTTTGTAAATACATATTACCAACACCAACAATCACTAAGATAAAAATATCATTTTTCACAACCAATGGATAATTTACAAACCCACAAATTGTAGAGATAAGTGGACTCCATAATTGCAGTGTCACAAATCAATCAAGAAAAACTGCATAATGGAATATAAGTTCAAAAAACTAGACATGTATTTCAATTGGTTCTTGTAGGTTAGGTTTCATTTTATTTTTATTAGGATTATGATTTTACTTTTCTTACTTAAATTTAAGGAAATTGGCCTTAAAACAAGGATTTTCCATATGCAATTTTCTAGTTTTTTGTTTTTTTATTTTTTATTGTTTGTTACAACTCCTTAATTTAATGGGCTTCCTTCCAAGTTTGTAGGGATTTTATTTCATAATTAACATAAGTGTTTATTAAAGTTTATAATTAGCATAAATATTTATTAAAATTCAAATAAAGTTTTTGAAGCTTTTGTATTTTAACAAATTTAGAAAAATCCTCATTTATAATGAATTTTAATATTTACTAACATTTAAACTATTTCCTTAAAGCTTAAACACAATTATGAAGTTTGTAACTATTTACTAAGTATTCTAGTATAAAACTCCAGAGCATCCTTAGATCATAATTAGTCTTAGGTAGAAAGTCTATCTCTTTCTTTTTTAATTTTTGTAGAGATTCTAGTTAATTTGTCTATTCTCATTAGAAATAGAAGATGGAGAATGCAGATCAACCTTAGCAATTACATTCATAATTCTTCTTTTAGAGTACAAATAACTAAGAAGTAAGGAGATAAGTTAAAATAGTATTTAACTGAAAGCTTACTCATAAATTCACCTAAGTTCCTAAACTGATTTAACAAAGGTTGAATTTCTCTTTCTCTAAAACACTTGTTATCTATTTTTTGTACTTAGATTTATTCATACACATGTATACTTCTGTAGGTGATCCACCCACATTCTATTCCAAATATGAATGGCTATCTGTCACTAACACTTTCTTTGTATAGATAGGTACAAACAGAAGGCAAAGTCAACAATAAAGGTGATTTTCACACTCCACTTCAGATTTCTCAGTCACTAGCACATCAAAACTCCACTTCAGATTTCTCAGTCACTAGCACATCAACATCACAAGTTCTCTTATTTAAACATAATATAACTCCAACATTCATAAAATTCACCGAATTCATATTATGAGAGAAACTAATCAAGAACAATACAAGGCTTAGAGCAACACTTATCTGATATTTGAAATTAATTGGCAACTGCTAAAGGGTGTTCCCTTTTCCACCCAACCATAGCATAGTTTCTTTTGAAATGGTTTACAACTTCCCACCCCCTAGCTAGATCATGATTCCCTGGGAGAGATTCTTCCTTTTGTTCAGCAACAACCAGGGACATAGGTTACTCTCCTCCTCCCACAGGAACTTGATATACCAGTTTTCTCTCCACCAAGCAAGGGGGTCAACAATGAGTGCTTCCTCAATCACTCATCTTCTCTGCAACCCTGTTTATCATTTTGGTTAGAAAACACTACCCAACCATTCCTGTACCCAGAAACAAATTCGTTTTCCAGTTCTCTTCAGAACCAAAGAGTTGCACAGGCTCCCCTTCCTCAGAATGGTCACCAGACCCATTCCTTTCCATCCTCTACCGTCTGCCCACGATTTTCCTTCATTTTCTTTCCTTCCTCATTAAGGTTTTGTGGGTCCAATTCCTAATTTCATGGGTCAGATTAGGAAGTTTCCAGATGGGTACTCTACCCATCTCCTCGTTGACTCTTGAGGAAGACATCCCAACTACCAGCTTAACTGGTATTTAAATTCTCTGGATCAGAGGACTGTTCTGAGTCTGAACAATTTCAATCCAACAAAGTACTGGTCTGGTAGATGTCATCTCAACCATTACTGGTTTCCCTCACCATCTCTCTCATGCATCATGATCTATATTGACAACACCTTCAAAAGTTATGCAACATCTTAAAGTATTAATTGTTTCTTTTTATATATCTTCTTTTTTGGATACCATTTACTAATTTTAATCACTTGTAAACATTAATAATAAATTAAAGTAATCTTGATTTTTTTTCACATTTATATTGTAAATGGTTTTTAGTATTCTTCTTTGTATTTTTTTCTTCCATAGAAATAATTTCACCTAACCCCCACACTTAAGAAAATAATGAAAATGGTCCCTGAGGTGTAGGACAGTTGGTGACAGAGTGTGTTGTTAAGGCACTTTGTGATGTTAAAGTCACCGGTTCGAAACCTGTGGGGACAAAAAAATCCAACCATGTTAAGGGTTGGTGTGACTCAAGCCGGGTGCGATACCTAGGTGATTTTGACGGCTTAGATGCCCCTGAATCACGGTTTCTCAGTCACAAGATAGTCCCATAGGTCACAAACAAACTAACAAACAATAAAAATAAATAAAAATGAAAATGTTAATACTTTTTTTCCATGAAATTTTTTTCTCAATTTTATATAAGGTATAAAATCATTTACAAGGCAATGTCGCAGAGGGACAACGATTGAGCTATGGGCTGTGTTTGGCGAACATATGCAACGATCACAGCCACGCAAAACAGAACGATCAATACAAAACACACTATAATCAGACCTGCTTCAAGACAAGACCCTTGAAGACTGTAAAGAGCAGTGAGATAACATCACCATAAAACGAATTCCATAGGCATAAAAGGATCTGACAATACTATCAGAGAAAAGAAGGACGGCTTTGATCGATTCAGTAGATGTTGTAGTAGGTGATAGGACTCTCGATCCCGCTATCGCAGTGGAAGATCGAGAGTCTCCCTACCTCCTCCATTAACGCTCTCTTTGAGAGAGCGTCCGCTTCACTGTTGTAGAATCTGGAAATATGCTGGAATCTGATGTTAGTGAAACCTTTAGATAGATCCAGCGTTTTTTGTTTCCAACATTCGACGTGGACCGAATGGAGCTTGGATTTTTGAGTAATCCAGTCGATGATGACTTTCGAGTCACCGCGGACGAGCAAATGATTAATGGTCCAACAAGAAGCTAGCGAGAGGGAAACCCAAAGCCCCATGAGCTCTGCTTTCGTGTTTGTACCCGGGCCACAGTTGAGAAACCACTTTGTGATTCTCGACGGATGTGCTTTGAAAAAACCTCCATCCCCACAGCAGAAGCCATTAGATTGGGCAGCTCCGTCAAAGCATGCCAAGGTGAACCCTTCTGGCAGACTAAGGTCAATCGCTTTGTGGATAAACGGCTTTAAAGTGGTCGACTGCCAGTTGAAGGTTGCTAGGACTCTGTAGTAAACTGCCAACGTTGATGGAGGCCGATCCTCAAACAAAGCTCTATTTTGCTCGATCCACTATTATTCCATACTTGCGAATATTATTCCATGGATTTCCCCTTTTATTTGGGTTTTGGATTAGAAAATACATATGAACCAAATGTTGTAATAAAGACTAGTAACCTTACATGACTTAATAAAAATAAATCTCACAACCTCTCTAAACATTACACCTTAATAAAAAGGGCTTCGAGCTTTTCTTTACATTATATACCACTTGAACGGATTGATTTTGAACTAATTTCTTAAAAAATTAGCATCCCAAAGAATACACTCTTTCCATGGTCTGTCCTAATTTTGTTATGGATTTCAAAGACCCAAATTTCAAAGTTTTTTAATATTTAAAGGGCGTGAAAGAAATGGAGTTTTTTTTATAGTCGTAAAATAATTACTAAAGAAATGAAGTTTTTTTATAGTCGTAAAATAATTACTAAAAGTTTATAATAAATGTATCTGATTTTTGTTAAAAAAACTATAATCCCAAATACTACGTCAACATCTTTATCTACATTATGAATTGTTTTAATATATAAATATTTTTTATTAACTAATATATAATTACGAATCCAAATTCTACATCCAAATAATCGAAAACCCACTTTAACCTGAAAAAGGACGGATTCGAATTTTACACATTTCCCATACGAACACAAAAAAGTTACCAATTAATTATACATCAAAATAGGTATCTTGTCATTTTCTCTTTATTTAATCATTTTAATTTACATTATAACATTTGGATATTTATATAACCTTTTATATTATACACTTGTTAAATTATAAATAAAAAAAGTATTGTTCATGTTTATGCATTATAAACAAGTGTTGTATGACAGCGGAGTCCCTACCATGTTAGGATGCGAGTAAATGTGAGGTAGTAGAAACACGTGGGTAGAAAGTTGAAGTAAATGTGGTTTGCATGCAGAACATAGTAAAGTAAATATATAGTTTTATACATATGAAATATGTACTTTTATACATACGAAATATATACTTGTATAAAGTATATATTTAGATTTATACATATGAAATTTATACTTTTATAAAGTATGGGGATGAGATTTTATAGAGCATGCACAAAACCCTCATTGTATACTTAGTCAGTTTTTGGATCGCGGGTTGTTGGGGTGGCATGTTCAAAGTTGGGCCTCTTATGTTCCGTGACCTACAAATAGGACCGACAGTTCCGCGATATACAAAATGACAGGCGGAGTGGCGGACTATATAAATTTATCAGAAATTAATAATGTCAGTTATACAATAGAATAGTAATAAGGTCTGTTACATAGGTTCGTGGAGAAAAACACAAAAAAATTAGCATTGTCGAACTATTTTACTTTAAAAGTAAGGCTTTTCTTGGACAAAAAAGATATAGCATTGCCGAATTGGTTTTCTTTGCACATGTTTTGCAGAGCATGGACGGAGCGGTCATTCCATACTTAGCCAGTTTTTGGATTGCGGGTTCTCGGGCTGTCGGTTTCAAAAATGGGCCTCTGTTGTTCCATGCCCTATACAAATTGACAAGCGGGCTTGCGAACTATACAAACTTATTATAAAATAAATAATGTATGTTACATATCTCCGGAAATTACATGAACATTTAAAACATCAATGTTGTTGAAGACCAAAAAATTAGCATACAATAGGAATTTTGTACCCAACAATTCCTTCATATACATGAGACATTAATTTATAGAAGGTTATAACATTGTATGAAGATTCATACTAATTTGTATAATGCTATAAAACATCATACATTTTGTACTGAACAATTACACAGTTGTAGGTTGGCGGAGTTCCGGGTTCACACTTTTCATGTCCAGTGTGTTACGTGATATACATTTTGCACGAAAGACTTCGGTCATATACATTTTGCAGTGAACAATTCCGTGATATACATGACAGGGAGCAATTTATAGAATATTATAACGTTGTATGGAGATTTAAAGTAATTTTTATAATGCTATAACATGTCTTAGTTAATGAATAGTATAAGCTATTTTTTTAATTTTATTCAATAATTTTTTTATAAGTAAGATTGTATAAAATTCTGTCAAAATGAAGGAGTACAGAGAATTTCCATGGTTTCAAGTTGTAAATACTGAGCTGTCCCGAGGGAAAACCAGCTCAGCCAGGAAAACCGCTTCATAACTTAAGTGTAGATTGTCACTGATACAAAAAGAGTTCAAAATTCTAGCCCGTAAGGGTGGGCGCTAGAACTGTAGAAAGTGTAGATAGCCTAATTATAATAACCATGGACAAAATGCATGAAAGGTCGGCATGCACATGACAAAACAATAGATAAAAACAACAGATAAAAACAACAGATATCACCGATATGGGCTGTAGTGTGGCGACGCGACCATGCAAAAGGCATGAAATGCCGTGTCCCTAGGAGGAGGTAGCTCCTCTTGGAGTGCTGTGTGGTCCAATTGCATAGCGTTCTCCGTCTCTGATGGCAGGTGCTCTTCCTTCTGGACGTGCTCCGGGCGTGATGAAAGCCTCTGGTCCTCGCAGTCTGCATCTGCGTGGCCCAAATTTTCACAGTGGAAACACTGGTGCCGAGGTTGTCGCTGCTTAGGCTGTTGTTGATTGGGTTGCCTCTAGTGCTTGGAGATGAGCACCTTGTAACGTAGAGAACAACTACAGGAGTCGAGAGGCTTTGTTGTCCAGGCTCTGTAGGCGAAACCAGAGGTCGTCCATGTCCTGACGCAGGTCGAATACTAGGCTCTACACCAATGCAAGGCCTATTTGTCACTCACATTCTGGGTCAACATTGGAACCCGCTCGAGATTAGGGTTGTCGTTGTGAATTTTGACTAGCTTCCAGACCATCCATCTGAAATTGGGTGTCGTGAAGCTGGTTTTGAAGCAACTAGGTGGTCGAAGAGTTGGGAGGGGCCAAAGGGCCTGGGTATGAAACAGATGCAGAATTGGCTAAAGGTCATGGGTTGTTGTTCAGTGAGGCCCCTGAGCAGTTCAACTCCTCCATTTTGTTGGCAAGGGATGCAGGAAGGGGCGGGAGAGATGCAAGAATTTGAGTCGACTGCGCCAAGGAGGAGGACAAGGTGGCCGAAGAGGAGGAGGATAACAGGGAGGGAGAAAGCGAGGGACATAGGACTAGGCGGGGTCAGTTTGGTTGGCAGGCTGGTCGGCCTTTGGACTTCCTTCATAGTCGGGGCATCTCTGGGACAATGGGAGAGAGAAAATGCAGTAGGAACAGAGTAGGGCAGGACAAATGTAGAGAAGGCAAAGGCTGGGCAGCAAGCTGAGCTCTGAGAAGAAAAAATAGGAAAGAATGAGCCATCTGGACCCATTGAATCAATTGAAATAGGTCGGGCAGTTGGTGAGGTTCCATAAATGGTCGCACGTGCAGAGTAAAGGCACAACGAGGGTGCTGATCTGTCGAAAGGATGTGAAGGCAGAGCAGAGTGCACTGAGAGTAATGGCGCCATGCCTCAAGCGAGCTAAACTTGAACTGATTAGGTAGTTGGGAGTGAGTGGCATGCGGTCATCACATCGCCGACGCCATAGAGTATCGCTCCTGACTGCTCTGCTCAACGTGTGTGCTGTACTAGCAACCCATCCGCAGGAAAGGGAATAAATGCGAAGGAGTACAGACACGTGGGCATGACTATTGTTTAGATATGCTTTGCATACGACCATGGAAAAAATACACAGAAATAGTAGTAACGGGCTGGTGCGCTGAAATTCGGGCTTTGTTGTTCCGTGGCCTACAAATTGCACGCATAGTTCCGCGACATACAATTTGACAATTGGAGTTGTGGACTATTTGATATTTAAGGGCATACGTATGTTACAAAGAAGAGTTGCTAGATACCAAATATGTAATTTGATTAAGTAGATATATAAACCATTGTGGCTGTCAAGCTGGCAGACTGAAAATTGTGTTGCCATAGGTTTGTGGACAAAAGCATAAAAAGACTACCAACACCGAATTAGTTTTCTTTAAAACAAAGGAACGAGAGCTTCATTCCGGGTTGTCGGGGTGGTGGGTTGAAAATTGGGCTACTGTTGTTCCGTCGTCTACAAATAGCATCGAGAGTTCCGCGAAATACAAATTGAGAAGCGGTTTTGCAGACTATTTGAATTTTTGGATCGTGGGTTCTCAGGCTAAAAATTGGTTTTATGTTGTTCCGTGGCCTACAAATAACATTGAGAGTTCCGTGATATATAAATTGACAAGCAGTCTTGTGCACTATTTGAAATTTTAGATCGCGGGTTCTCGGGCTAGGGGGCTAAAAATTGGCCTTCTGTTGTTCCGTGGCCTACAAAAATCAAATATGTAATTTGATGAAGTAGATATATAGAGCATGCACGAAAGCTTTATTCCGGGTTGTCGGGATTGCGGGCTGAAAATTGAGCTTATGTTGTTCCGTGGCCTACAAATACCACCAAGAGTTCCGTGATATACAAATTGACATGCTGCTTTGAGGACTATAATTTTTGAATGGCGAGTTCTTGGTCTGGTGGGCTGAAAATTGGGCTTCTATTGTTCCGTGGCCTACAAATAGTCCGTAGAGTTCTGTGATATACAAATTGACAAACGGACTTGTGAACTATTTGAAATTGAAGGTGCTCGTGTCAAACAAGTTTAGCATTCCCGAATTAGTTTTCCTTTTTACATATGCTGCTGGAGTAATAAATGAATAAATAGTACTGACATCTGTTACATAGGCTGGTGGAGAAAAGTATGAAACAAATATGATTCCTGAATTAGTTTTTTTTTTTAAAGTGGCTTCTTGACTTAGGCATTTTTTGGATCGCGGGTTCTCGGGCTGGGGACCTGAAAAATGCACTTCTGTTCTTTCGTTCCCTACAAATAGCACCAGCAGTTCCGCAATATACAAATTGAGAATTAGACTTGCGGAGTATTTGAATTTTAAGGAGCTCGTGTTCCAAAAATTCAGCATTCGCGGATTAGTTTTCTTTACATAGATTTTACATACGTTGGTGGAAAAGAGGGCAAAAAGTATAGTACCATGTCTATTACATAGGGCGGTGGGCAGAAGAACGAAATAAATAGCATTCCCAAATTAGTTTTATTTAAAATAGGGGCTCCTCGACACAAGAAATTGAAATTTATGAAATTATAGGTTCCTCCAGACCATAAACTATACATAGCAAATACATAATTTTTTAAAGGAGACATTTACTTTTATAGATATGAAATATGTACTTTCATAAAGTATGGGGATGATATTTTATAGAACAATGATGAAGCCCTCATTCCATGTCCTACAAAGAGCAGGAAGAGATACGCGGTGTACAAATTGAGAAGCGGGCTTGTAGACTATTTTAATTTTAAGGACCTTTGTGACAAACATTGTGTGGGACATGTTGCAAAGATGCAAGAAATGACAGTCTCTTTATGTTTGAGTAGAAATAAAGCAGTGAACACAATTTTATGACATTTATATAAAAAAATAATAAAACATGTTACATATTGCTGAAAATTTAAAGAAACACACACACACACACACACACACACACACACACACACACACACAGAAGTGAAATCTGATATCTGAAATTTGAGTAAGAGATTTATGTCGTAGTCCATTCTGAAAATGAAAAATATAGGAACACATAAAAGCAGGAGGAAAACTAGCCTTCCCGAATTAGAGCATAGACAGAACCCTCATTCCATACTTAGCCAGTTTTTGGATCGCAGGTTCTCGAGTTGGGGATCTGAAAAGTGGGTTTTTGTTGTTCCATGACCTTCAAATAGAACTGAGGGTTCCATGATGTACAAATTGATAATGGGACCTGCAGACTATTTCAATTTCAAGGGGCTCGTGTCCCAAAAATTTAACAGTCGGGAATTGTTTTTCTTTACATAGGTTTTACACATGGTGGTGGGAAAATGTACAAAATATATAGTACCAATGTCTGTTACACAGGGTGGTGGACAAGATGACAAAATAAATAGCATTTCTGCATTAGTTTTCTTTAACATAGGGGCTTGTGGATACAAGAAATTGGAATGTATCAAACTATAGGTTCCTGGAGAGCATAAATTGTACATAGTAAAAACGTAATTTTTTAAAGTAGATATTTAATTTTATACATACAAAATATGTGCTTTTATAGAGCATGTACGGAGCCCTCATTCTATATAGTGTGACAGAGCCTAGATTACATACTTAGGTAGTTTTTGGAGTGCGGGTTGTCGAGCTGGCGGGCTGAAAATTGGAAAAAAAATGAAACGTGTTACATATTCCTGGATATATATGTGTGTGTGTGTGTGTGTGTGTGTGTGTGTGAAATATGATATGTCGAATTTGAGTCAGTGATTTATGTCATACTTTATTTTGAAAAAGAAAAAAAGTGAATAGAGATAAAATAAACAGAATGACTTAACATTCAACATAGTTGAAGATAAAAAATCCAGGAAGACATAAATATATAAGGAGACAAAAGAATAGTTTTATTTGGAATATATGAAAAAAATAATAGTTTGTTACATATCACTGGAAATGTAAATGTGTTTGTCATATAGACTGGGATTGGGGCTCCTGCGGACCATAACATAAATATGTACAAGAAATAGGAGCGTGGAAAGAAGTTGGACACGCTAAAATGTAATACCTGAAAAGTAGAAATGCGAAGATCAATTTTTTTCTATAGATTTATACTCAGAAAAGGAATAACTGGATTGATAAAGAAAGGACTATCACTATACACTTACATGGATGCTACGTATAAGTAATTTTTGTATTTGGTTGGTCATGCCTTTCCCTGCTGGTTTTTTGGGGCAAACCGCTTCAATAACTGGATTGATAGATAGAGGATTTATGCATTTGCCTGTTGGATTTCGTGGATGATCCACTTCAAGTTCTCTTCAATATAGCTTCTCAAGGGAGCGAGGTTGATGTCATTGCGGATTCGAATGTTGAAAACTTCATTTTCTAATTCTCTTAGATCAATTGAAAGTTTAAACAGACCTTCATGAATGTCTCCATTCTGTAGCGAATACCTGACTAGCTAGTTGTCCACCTCTTCTTCAACATATTCAACAATTCTGTAAAAAAATTCTAAAGACAAGGCCTTCAAATTATCAACTTGTTGATCAAAATCTTGTTTGGTTAACGTCAGGGAGTTGAGGATTAATATGGGGTCCTGGAAGCCATTTGTCTTTCCTGCTAAGTCTATTTTGGTGAGCTTTGTGAATAATGTTTCTTTCTTTGATATTGCTTGCTCACAGGATTGCACAATTAGGTACAGATTCTTCACTGTCCATTTCCATCATGCTTCTAATTGAGTGAGCCTTTTTTTGGACAGGAGATCACGTTGTGTTCTTCTCGTCTCTAACATGTTGTTGACATGAAAGGAGAAAGGGATGATTGAGTGCACATAGAAAGTTTCTTCATTCTTTAAATCTGTCTGTAGAAGTAGGAGCAAGTTATGTGCCCTACTCCCCAGGGAATCCATATTCTGTGATGTTTCCCAGGCCTTGGCAATCAGTTCTATTCTTTTTTTGATATTTTTCTTGACATATCATCTACAGGATGCGAGGAAGCTGGAGGAACCTTTTAGATTTGTTACAGGAGTGCACGTAGTCGCAGGCATGGCTATTTCCAAGGAACTGCCAAGCAATGGCATAGAAAACAAAACATCCTCTAATTCCTTAATCCAGTTCTTTAGTCTGGCATTTTCGGCTTCAATGACTCCAACAAAATCATGAAGAGCATCTCTTGTTTCCATGTGAAGTTTAGAGATTTTGGATGCCTGCATATTGGCAAGGTCAAGTTATGAACGATGTTTTCTTTTCTTATTTTTTACATCTCTTTTTTCAATGATTAATTTTTTTGATTCGGTTTCAAAAACAATGCTTTGGAATACGAAGGATTCATCTTCGTAAAAACTTTCGATACCAACCATCTTCATTGAGCAAGCATGCTGAATTGTGTGTGCGGACTGATCAAGGTTGCAGAATATGCTTTCCAAATCAGCGTCAAGATCCATGTTTTAACGGTAAATTTTGGGCTGCTCCGTCTCCCCTACAATTCTTTTTTTGTTCTTTTGCACGGGAAGCTCTCAAGGAAGATATTCAATGTATCTCTACAAAATTGTTGTGGAGCTACTGGTAGTAGTTTATCAAAAGGTTGGATGGCTCCAGACGTTGTTTGAAATGAAGAAATGGAGGGGACAATATAACCCCCCACAAACATTGCTTCAATGCGTGCGAATGGAAAATCTTGTCACTAATGACAATATCTATGTGTGTTGTATGGTGACTTGTTAGAAGTAAAGTGTAGTTATTGCAAACTTAGAAGTGCGAAGGTGAGGGTTACGACCAACAACATTTAAGGATAGGAGGTTTCGTGAACGAACCAAGCTGGCGGCGTGCGAATGACATTGCATGGTATTTGAAATTAAGACTCGGAAGCGATTGGAGGTTTCGTGAAGGAAGCAAGCTGGTGGTGTGTGAATGACATTCCATTGCAATTGAAATTAAAACTGGGAAGGGAGAAGAAAATGCTTCGCAAAAATTGCATTAATGACAAAACTTCTCGAGCCTTGCGTGCATCAATGACAACCTAGATGGTAGCTGCACGATGACCTGTTAGCATTAAAGATTTAGAAACAAGACACACACACACACACACACACACACACACATATATATATATATAAAATATTTTTTTATCATGAACACATGCGAAGGTAATGGCTGCGGGGAAGAACAAGCAAGGAAGGAATGGCCAAGTTTGAAAGTGCATGGTTTGGGATCGCAGTTCTCAGGCGGGCGGGTTCAAAAGAAGGCCTCTATTGTTCGATGTTCTACAAGTAGCACACAAAGTTCCGTGATATACAAATTGAGAAGCGAACTTGCGGGCTGGACAAGATTTGATAGGCCATCTACAGTTTCTGGATAGCGGGTTCTCGGGCTGGCGGGGTAAAAAACAACGCTCTATGGTTCAGTGCCTTGCAAATATCTTATGATAATAAATTGAGAAGAGGATTTGCGAGGTGACCGACAAAACATTATACTCTAGGGCTTGTGGGCTCCCACAAACAAGCAATACATATTTGCAGGTTGTACATTGGGACAATTTCTGCCATATAGAAATTGGGTTCTCAGGATGGCGGCTTCAAAATTGCGTAAGCAAAGCAAAGGGATTCGTCCGAATCCCACTGCACATTTCACAATTCATGTGCAACACCAAGTCTGTGATTACCAGATTAGTGTGTGTAGAAACGAGGTAAAAGTAAATATGTGCCTTTATAAAGTATGAACATGAGATTTTATAGATCATGTACTGATATCGTATTCCATACTTGCGGGTTCTCGGGCGGGAGGGGTCAAAAAATAGGCCTTTATTGTTATGTGTTTTACAAATAGCACATACAGTTCTGCGATATACAAATTGACAAGTGGACTTGCTGGGTGGCTGAGAATTTATAGAGCATGTACATTTTTTGCATCACGCGTTGTTGGGTTGGCGGGGTTAGAAATGGGTCTCTATTGTTTGATGCCCTACAAATTGCTTATGATGCACATATCCCTTATTCCATACTTAGCCAACTTATTTGGATCGCGCACTTGTTAGCTGCACATTGTGCCTCTAACGTTCAGTGTCCTGCAAATAGCAATTATAGTTAGGCGATATACATATTGACAAATGGACTTGCGGGCTGGCTATCTCAACATTTCAGTTCTGCTGGATGGCGGACGTGAAACGTAGTGGCTTCTTGACGCAAGAATAATAATAAAAAAAAAAACCTACCTGCAAACAAGTTTGACAAATTTAGAGAAAGTAAAGGAAAAATTGTTTACTATGGAACATAGGTAGAAAATGAATGCACCTTTGCATTGATTCGTGTACATCTCTGGGTAGGAGTTCTTTGCGCCTTCTATATTTCCTTTCTATTTCTATCAACAAAAGTACAAAACAAAAGGGATATGAGCATAATCTTAGATGTTAAGAAAAAGGAAACTACTATGTACATATATACAAACAAAAAAAAATGAATAAGATGAATAGAGTCACAAATACTTTTTTTGAGGATGTACCTTATTTTTTCTTTTTTTGCACAATATATATTTTATAATTAGAGTAGAAGACCCTCTGTATGCTCACCAGAATGCTATGTGTAGAAATAAGGGATACAAATATGCTTTGAAACATAGAAATATGAGTTTGCAATAAGTTTGATGTATATGCCATAATTCAAGTGCAATACAAATTGTATCGTGATCAGACCAATATGTGTCTAAGACAAACATACTGTATTGAGAAATGGGCACATTGGACTAGACATGGTCAATAAGTTCATTTTGCAGATGGGCTGTGTTGTTCAGAAGAAACCGCAGACTGTATTTGCACATGTAGTTTTTCAATTCTTTTGTTCTGCCAGTATTTTGTAGCATGTCAATATTGAAGTCTCCTACAAGTACAATGGATCTGTTCAGATGGAAATGGTCTAATGCATTGGAAATAACATTTACTATGTTGGAGAATGTTGCATGGGGATCAACGTACAGATTTAGTATTGCAACTTCTATTCCATGGGAATTTTTTTTGGCAAGCACTAGTTCAACATTCTTTTCTTGGATATGCATGTGGTCCAAAATTGGTACATGTTTTTTCGCCAGTATCATCACCCCATGTGTAATGTAACTTGATATGCAATTGTGATTTGGGAATTGTTTGTTCTGCATGCATAATGCCATGTGTGTTTCCTGCAAGTACAGAATATCGGATTGCATTAAATCACAATCATTCAATATATCATCCATGTGTGCATTTAAACTGCGTGTGTTAAGTGAGCGTATTGATACAGTTGAATTTGTTTGTATGGATTGGTAATCATAATGTAGTTGCCATTTTGCGGTGGTCCTCAGTCGTTCCATCTCAATATCAACTTTTTGTTTCACTCTGAAGTTATCTTTTGTCAGAGGACATAGTAAATTCAAGGAGTTTATGCTTCTGACACGGGACAATTTTGTTTATACAAGTCCATGTATCCGAATTCTAGCAGGATGAAATGAAACATTATCAAGTGTTAGGCCTTGTGATCCGTGGACTGTACGTGCACATGCAAGTTTAATCGGAAACTGTTTGCAAATCTTCTGTCGACCTGTCTTTGGTGATGTCGATATTGGATTTGATATTTGCAAAATAGGAGTCCAATCGCTTGCAGTGTTTGAATTATATAGATAAGACAACTTGCTTGTTTGTCGCTTTCCTATATGCAGTTCATGGAACTTAATCCAAAGGACATCTACTTTTTTTGTCTTCATATAACCTTTCAGTATTCCATCTGCACCATTCACCAAGCCATCCTGTGAATCATAGTTACAGGCATATATTTCAACTAGTATTTCTAATTTCAGTGCAAGGTGCAAAGGTAAAGTGAGTGAATGTTCATGACGTGGGACATTTCCATCGTTGTCTTCTTCCAAGTCAATCGAATTGATGATGATATCATTGCCAGGAATGAGCAACAACATGTGGCTATTATGCTTTGCAACATCCTTATTTCTGTAGAACAGGTAAGGGAACGTTGGATCTATTGGTGCAGGCCATAAGCACCTCAAATTGATATAGGTCAAGTCATCATATGTTTGGTTGTTTGTGGGAATTCTATTCAGAATTGCAATGAATGTTTCATCTGTCTGGCGCATTATAGTATGCAACTCAAAGAATTTAATATTCTCTCTCCAGAAGTCATGGGTCATTGTTTCCATGTTAACGATAGGTTGTTAAAATATCAAAGAATCTTGGATGGGTTGTGCCTAGTAAGGATCGCCACAGAAGATCATGCCAATGTTTCCAAAGTATTTGGTTTGCAATGTTTTATGCTTCTTAGCCGACTGTCGATGGAATACAAGAACTGATTGCCAATCAAAGATGCTTCATCTATAAAGACAAGTTGGAGTTCCTCGTAAAGCTTAGATAATGTATCCAACATTTCCTTGTTAAGTGGAAGAAACTATTGTAGCACACCTTTTTAACTACCAAGGCTTAATCACTATTAAGAGAAGGTTATAACACCACTCTATACATAAATCATACATATATTATATAATCCACATGCATTTAAACAAATAAACACATTCTACACAGAGTAAAATATATTATTTACTACCATAATTAACAATCCATAGCATTCCATATTAATTCATATACACAATGAAAATCATGATAACATACACAACATAGTCTTGAAATCATGATTATGGTGTAATCAGATACTTATCTTTTAACAGTGGTAGATTCCACCAACCAAGTGCAGGCCTCCCATGAACCGCCCAGCCTTAGACCACACTGCTCATCAGCTTAGCAGTGGGTCACCCCCGAGCCGGGACTAAGCTCCACCCCAAGACAAGGAATCCTAGGCTAGGCTGAGGTTACAGGGAAAACAACACACAACCACAAGGAAGGGATTCTCTCCCAGGAACCTCCCACGCTCACTTCCCATAGACCCTCATTCCCCACATGCCTATTCCACCCCAGTAGTATACACCTTCTCTGTCACCTGGATAGTCCTTCGGCTGCTAATCTCCCTTGCCTTGGGTTACAGGAACAGGCCGGACCGGAAGTCTCCGGGATCTATGGCAGCTACAAGGTTCCTTCAAGGAGTTCTCTCCTTCCTCTGTGCACTCTCTCACCTGGAGGGAGTCGCTCACAGGTCCAACAATCTGTTCTTCCAATCTTCAACCACCTCTCTCACCTGGAGAGAGTGTTGTACAAACTGGCCAACAAGCCACACAGGATCAAACACTACACATCCACCACAATCCACGGGAATCCAAAGGTAGCTCCAGACTGGTGCAACAGTATAACCAGGCTTAGCAGGGACGAGACACTTCTATTTTCTCCATTTGGCAACACAGAATAGACTCACACTTTGGAATCATAGGGACGCATGAAGGTTCTCTGCAGGAGTCGGGTTCGTAGTACCATCCCGGGCTCTGTACGCCTTCAGACAATAGGGTAGAATGGATAAGGAACCTTCTCACAACTCACCCTGGCCATTTTATTCGCATGCGTCAGGGTTGACAGTTGTCACCCATGAAACCGCATGCGTTCCACCAGCACGCATCTCCCTTGTATGTTCTCCCCTTGCCAGAAACTTAGGATAAAACATAAAATGCACATGTCTTTTGGGATAATATTAAAATATTATTCCCAGGCTTAAGCCCCCTAGGCTTAGCCCTTAGGCTCAACCCTTATCCCCTTTTCCCACCTTCCAGCCCCTAATTCCTTGCCCACTCTATGGATGCTTAGTCCCCCTTCACTCATTCATCGTGGTTGGTCTGCACGTGGCGGTGTTTATATTTTATTAATTGTTCTGCGTGATTACATATACAATAGCAGGCTCCTGGCCTTCAACACTTAGGCTCCCTGGCCTAACAAACACATAAGCCTCCAGCATATAAAAACTTGGCTCACCAGCCTATAAAACATAATTACAATTCCTTTCAGAACATGGTTTACAATGGGGCTCGGCCTTGGGGACACTACAATCCCCCTCACCTTATTTTTGCACTGTCCTCAGTGCAACTTTACACAACATCTGCAAGCTTTTCAAAAAATTTCAAAAAGATGCGGGTACTCTGCCCGCATAACATCTGCATGCTCCCATGTCTCGTCCTCAGGATCGTACCAGGTCCACTAGACCTTTACAAGCTCTATAGCTCGATTCTGGAGCTGTTTTCTTTTCCTGTCCAATATGCGCACATGATGCACTTGCAAGACACCTTCTGGTTCCACTTGAATCACATTCCAATCGATAACATGATTAGCATCAGGTACATATTTCTTAAGCAGTGAAACATGAAACACATTATGTATAGTCATAGATGCAAGTAATGCAAGCATGTATGCAACCGGCCCAATCCTTTCCAGGATCTCAAATGGCCCACAAAATCTTGCTGCCAACTTAGCGCAACTTCCCAGCCTTAGGGAACTCCTGTTAGTTTTCACTTTCAAGAAAACATGGTCACCCACTTTGAACTCTCTATGGTTTCTGTTACTATCTGCGTAACTTTTCTGCCTGTCCTGAGCAACTTTTAGATTATGTTTAATTCTTATCATTTGGTCTTCCATCTCTTTGAGTAGCTCAAGCCCAACTACTACTCTGTCAGCCGGATTATCCCAACTCACTGGAGTGTTGCACTTTCTTCCTTAAAGTGCTTCGAATGGGCTCATCTTCAATGATGCATGATACCCATTATTGTAGACGAATTCTACCAAATGCAGGTAGTCTTCCCACCTTGATGGTTTATCCATCACATACATTCTTAGCATGTCTTCTATTACTCTGTTCACTCTCTCTGTCTGTCCATCAGACTCGGGATGATACGCTGTGCTAAAGTTCAGATTCGTTCTGAATCCCTTAAACAGTCCTTTCCAGAAATTCGAAGTGAATTTCGGGTCCCTATCATACACAATTGTCTTAGGTATTCCATGCAAGCGTGCAACTTCTTTTAAGAAGATATCAACAACATCAGCGGCTTTGTGGGTGGTTTTAAGTGGAATAAAATGGGCAACTTTAGTAAGCTTGTCCACCACCACCATGATTGAATCATGCTGCTTGCTTGTTCTAGGTAGTCCAGTGATAAAATCCATTGTTACCACGTCCCATTTCCATTCAAGAATAGGTAAAGGCTGCAGCAACCCTGCTGGGTGCCTGTGCTCAGCCTTAACCTTTTGGCACTCCATACATATGGCGATGTATTCAGTGATTTCTTTCTTCAAACCCGGCCAAAAATAATGGCTTTTGACTGCTGCCACAGTCTTTTGATATCCAGGATGTCCAACATAAGCCACGTTATGCATCTCCTTTAGAATTACCTTCTTCAATTCTCTGACATTGGGTACATACACTCTGTTTTTATACAGAAGTAAGCCATCAGTTCCCAAGGTGTAACTTTCCTTGGTTTGTGGTCTCTCACGCTGCTGTAACTTTGCTACTAGACCTCTGTACTGCAAATCAACATTGGCAGCTTCCAAAATTCTATCTTTAATCTCAGTTATGTACATGCTAATGGTTGTAGCATGTAATTTTTGCACTTTTCTGTTGAGTACATCAGCCACCTTATTTTCTTTCCCTTTGATATGCTTGATATCAAAGTCATATTCACACAGGAACTCCAGCCATCTGGTTTGCCTGGAATTTAAGGTCGGATGATCAAATAAATACTTCAGACCGTTATGGTCTGTTCTCAACTCGAATCTCTTTCCCATGAGGTAATGTCTCCATTTCCTCAAGGCGTGGACGATTGCTGCCAGCTCTAAGTCGTGAGTGGTATAGTTCCTCTCATGCTCCTTCAACTTTTGGGATTCATAACAGACTACGAATCCCTCTTGGATGAGAACTCGTCCCAGCCCCTCTTTGCATGCATCTATGCACACTACGTAATCCTTGTTTGGATCTACAATCTTCAGGATTGGAGCACTGGTCAGTAGCTACTTCAATCGCTGGAAGATGCTTTCACATTCTTCAGTCCACTGGAACTTCTTCTCCTTCCTTTGCAAGGAAGTGATAGAATGAGCTATCTTTGAGAATCCGGCTATGAATCTCCTATAGTAGCCCGCCATACCCATAAAAGATCTAACTTCTACCACATTCCTTGGCGCTGGCCATTCTCAAATGGCCTCTACCTTTTCAGGATCCACAACAATCCCTTCTTCAGATATAATGTGTCCCAAGTAATGGATCTTCCTTTGATAAAATGAAATCTTGCTCAGTTTTTCATATAGCTGGTGTTCTTTCAACACCTGCATCACCATTCTCAGGTGTTTCTCATGTTCTTCCTCTATCTTGGAATACACCAAGACATTGTCCAGGAAGACTATGACAAACTTGTCCAAATAATCTTTGAACACTTCATTCATTAAGCACATGAAAACAACAGGCGCATTGGACAACCCAAACGGCACCACCGTGAACTCATAATAATCTTACCTTGTTCTAAAGGCGGTCTTGCTGATGTCCTCATCCTTTATTCTCACTTGGTGGTATCCAGACCTGAGGTCTATTTTTGAAAATATTTTCGCATCCTTCAACTGATCAAAAAGATCATCAATCCTTGGCAGAGGATACTTGTTCTTGACAGTGACCTTATTCAACTACCGAAAATCAATGCACAGCCTCAACGTCCCATCTTTATTCTTCACGAATAGGACCAGGGCTCCCCAAGGTGACACACTGGGGAGAATGTAACCTTTCTTTAGTAGCTCTTCGAGCTGCAATTGCAACTCTTTCAGCTCTGGCGTACTCATTCTATAAGGAGCCTTCGAAACTGGAGCTGCTCCAGGCATCAAATTTATAGAAAAATCAATGTCCCTCTTCGGAGGTAGTCCAGGTACCTCCTGAAATATGTCATTGAATTCTTTGAGTACTTCGTGGTCTTCCAGATTCAAGACTTCATCTCGGGATGCTTCTTCTACCCGGGCTGCAAATAATTGACAGCCTTTCCGGTAACATTTCTTCAGCTGCATGGCTGAGATTTCCCTCACAGCCACGGCTCTGGGAATTCCTTGGACTATTACCTGATTTTCCTCCTCGTTCAAGCATGTAAACCTCTTGTTGTGGCAATCCAAAAGGGCTTGGTGCTGGTCCAACCAGTCCATCTCGATTAAGCAATCGTATGAGCCTAAAGGCAGAATGTTCAATTCAGCCTTAGTGCTCATTCCTTTCATGTCCATTGAACAAGACTTAACCAATTCAGTGACCTTCCTCTTGGTCCCTGTGGCCAACTGCACTAACCAATACTTCTCATGTTTGCTTCTCGTTAGATGCAAACTTTCCACCACTCTAGGATCTACGTAACTATGGATAGCCCCTGAATCAATTAAAATAACAAGTGGTCGGTTGTTGATCGTACCTTCCACTTCAATCATGTGCGATTGAAATTCTGCTTGCTTGTTGTCCAGAGCTGCGTAGATCCTCGGCATTTTGCTGCCCATATCTTCCACTGTTTTAGCTTGTTGAACAATATGGACAGTTCTTGCTTTGTCTTTTCTGTGGGGGTAGTCTCTGTACCTATGACTACCTTTACAACCCCAACACTCCATAGGTTGCGGTCTGGGCACCTGCTCACTCCCTTCAACTTTCCCGGGCTCTCTAAAAGATGACTGTCCCCAAGGAATGTTTCTGAAAAAGGAAGGCTTGTTTCCCTTCTGCCTCTGTTCCTTCTTAAACTTCCTCTGATCATTCCAAGCCTTCCAAAGGATGGGCCTTTCTCCTTGCTGTTCATACAAGCATTTTTCCTTTCTTATTGTTTCTTCCATGGTCTTAGGATCATCATATTGAATCTTGTCACTCATGGAAGGTGGCAGTCCACTCAGATATCTCTGAATCTTGACAGCCTCATCTTTGATGAATGGAACATACTTCAGTAGTTCTAGGAAACTTCGTTCATACTCATCAATAGTCATGCTGCCTAGCTTGAGTTCAAAGAAATCCTTCATCTTTCTGTCATAGTATCTTTTAGTCAGGTATTTCTTCTCGAAATACCTTTTAAATTCCTTCCAAGTGACCTCTTTCTCTCTGATGTGTTGCACCCGTACAAACTGATCCCACCACATGGATGTTTTTCCTTTCAGTTGGTACATTGCAATTCTTCCTTCTGCATGGGCAGAATAATTCTAGAATTGGAAGTATTTCTTCATGCCAAGCAACTAGGTCTCGGCATCTTCCTCCTTCTTTTGTTCTCCATCGAATGTTGGAGGCTTAATCTTGTTCATCTCCCCTTTCAATTCCTCCTTTCCAGATTTTCGATGTTTTCTGGTAGGGGACGGACTTGAACTACTGTGTGTCTTCCTGTCAGTATGTCTTTGGGAGCGACTAAGATGTCGGCTACCACTCCTCGACCTACTTCTTCTCCCATGGGTTCTGCGACTCTCCGTTGTACTTGAGTCTCTTCCATTCTCGAGTTTCTTCTCTATTCTTTCCAGGCTCTTCAAAAATTTTAAGTTTAATTCACCCTGTCGATCCCTGACTTTCATGAGCTTTCGACTATCAGCTCAGTGAGCCTTGGCCTCTCTTTGCAATCCTTCAATGATTTTCATTATGTGTCTTTCCTTATCCTTCTCTTTTCCATGCCCATTGGAGTTTGATCCTTCCTCTCCCATATTGACATCCTTTCCTTCCTGTTCATCTCCTGGAGGCAATCATCACCTTTTCCCACTCCATACTCGGCATTAGTTAACTGGAGTCCGGACCTTCATTGAATTCTGCACATGCACTGTGCAATTAAATTCGAAGTTTGTCAGGCCATTACTCCTTCGGAACAATCCATAACATTTATAAGCCAATACAAACAAGAACGAAAGACATTTTGATTCAATTAAGTTTTCTGAGCTCTCATTCGGTTCTGCAATTTTCGTGTTTTCGAAACTTTCATTTTCGACACTTCGGGATTTCGGGACTTCGGGTTTTCGGTACCCAGGGCTTCAGGTTTTTGGTCAACGAGGCTTTCAAACTTGCTTTCCTTTCCAACCCCCAACTTTCAAAATTCCGATTTACTTTACCCTTCGGGCCCACATAGCATAGTGGTTACCCACAACCACGGTGGCACGTGGCACGTTCATGAGGGTCCACGTCGCTTTTAATGATGTCATCGGGTCCCACCTCTCTCGCTTCTCTTCTTGACCCACTGGCACATGGTACATCTCCATGTGTCCATGTCCATTCCTAGAAAAAAAATCCAACGGTCAGATCTTTCTCAGATCTACGACATCAAATGCATCGCGCACCTTTAAGTGGAGTATAGGTGGCAGAGGGGGGGGAAATGCGAAACGATAGTCGACAGGACAGGAGGGGGTCCCCACTTCACATGCCACACTATTCCAGACCCCCCCCCATTAAAGGAAGAATGGAAAGGGGGGCCCGAAACTCACCTGAGCACCATTGATGAAGGTTAATTAATCTAAACCATTCGAGAGTTGCGCGTCCAATTCCAGACCCCCCCTCCTCCCATTAATGACAGAACGGAAAGGAGGTCCCAGAATGAAGCCTCAGCCATAGATCTGGGCGGGTGGACTCTGTCCGTCCATATCTGCTCGCTACTTACCTTAATTCGCATTCGCGCCCCAACTTAAAGCCGACATATCTTCCTCACATCTAACGGTCGTCACAGACCCTGAGATCCTCCGAAAGAATATCGTCCGTTCATCGGGTTTATCATCATGAGAGTCCGAACTCTCGATCACGGGACTCCCAAAATCTCGATCCCTAGTTTCCCGATGCAGTTAATCTCTTGACACGTAACCTCCATCCATCGGACGGTTCAGATCTATCCCAGGGTTTTCACCATGAAAAATCCCGAGCCCTCATCATCAGGATTCCCGATTATGCGATTCCCGATTTCCCAAAATGGGTAATCTCACGACACGTAGCCTCTGTCATTCAGACGGTTCAGATCTATTTCTATATTTCCACCATGGAAAGTCCCGATCTCTTGTCATCAGGACTCTCGATCTTGCGATTCCTGATTTCCCAAAATGGGTAATCTCATGACACGTGGCCTCCGTCATTCGAACGGTTTAGATCTATTTCAGGATTTCCACCATGGAAAGTCCCGATATCTTGTCATCAGGACTCCCGATCTCACGATTCCCGATTTCCTGAAATGGGTAATCTCATGACATGTGGCCTCCGTCATTCAGATGGTTCAGATCTATTTCAGGATTTCCACCATGGAAAGTCCTGATCTCTTGTCATCAGGACTCCCGATCTCGTGATTCCCAATTTCTCGAAATGGGAAATCTCACGACACATGGCCTCCGTCACTCGGACAATGTAGATCTATTTCAGGGCTTTTGCCCCTATTCACTGGGGTTTTAACCCTCGGATATCTCCTGACAGATCCAACGGCTGTTGGGTTTTCCAGCCAAAATCTGATGGCTCAGACGGTTCCTAACTAATTCGGGATTTTGCGTATCATGATTTCCACACTCCTGTGCAATTTCCAAAGGGCTTTAAACCCCGTGCACACTTTCCAGATCTAATGGTCACGAGGATTCACCTTCCCTCCCGAACAGATCCTAAAGCTCCTACACTTCTGGTGTGGAGTCCTCTCTCCTTGTGGACTAATACCACATTGGCGACAGTTTCATAACGCCGCTATACCTCCTAAGCTTAAAAACTTGTCAAGTAACTCCTTGACATTTTGGAGCAAACCAGGATCCGAAATTGGCCTTCCAGACCCAATTTCCCTCTCATTCTCGGTCCAAAGACCGTTCCACTGGCCCATCTAGGCTCAGTGTCGAAACCTTGGCTCTGATACCAAACTGTAGCGCACCTTTTTAGCTACCAAGGCTTAATCACTATTAAGAGAAGGTTATAACACCACTCTATACATAACACATATAGATATTATATAATCCAAATGCATTTAAACAAATAAACACATTCTACACAGAGTAAAACATATTATTTACTACCATAATTAACAATCCATAGCATTCCATATTAATTCATATACACAGCGGAAATCATGATAACATAAGCAGCATAGTCTTGAAAGCATGATTATGGCGTAATCAGGTACTTATCTTTTAACAGTGGTAGATTCCACCAACCAAGTGTAGGCTTCCCATGAACCTCCCAGCCTTAGACCACACTGCTCATCAACTCGACAGTAGGTCACCCCCGAGCCGGGACTAAGCTCCACCCCAAGACAAGGAATCCTAGGCTAGGCTGAGGTTACAAGGAAAACAACACACAACCGCAAGGAAGGGATTCTCTCCCAGGAACCTCCCATGCTCACTACCCACAGACCCTCATTCCCCACATGCCTGTTCCACCCCAGGAGTATACACCTTCTCTGTCACCTGGACAGTCCTTCGGCTGCTAATCTCCCTTGCCTTGGGTTACAGGAACAGGTCAGACTGGAAGTCTCCGGGCTCTATGGCAGCTACAAGGTTCCTTCAAGGAGTTCTCTCCTTCCTCTGCATACTCTCTCACTTGGAGGGAGTCACTCACAGGTCCAACAACCTGCTCTTCCAATCTTCAACCACCTCTCTCACCTGGAGAGAGTGTTGTACAAACTGGCCAACAAGCCACATAGGATCAAACACTACACATCCACCATAATCCACGGGAATCCAAACACGAACACCCCAGGGTAGCTCCAGACTGGTGCAACAGTATAACCAGACTTAGCAGGGATGAGACATTTCTATTTTCTCCATTTGGCAAAACGGAATAGACTCACACTTTGGAATCACAGGAACGCATGAAGGTTCTCTGCAGGAGTCGGGTTCGTAGTACCATCCTGGGCTCTGTACGCCTTCAGACAATAGGGTAGAATGGAGAAGGAACCTTCTCACGGTTCACCCTGGCCATTTTATTTTCATGCGTCAGGGTTGACAGTTGTCACCCATGAAACTGCATGCGTTCCACCAGCACACATCTCCCTTGTATGTTCTCCCCTTGCCAGAAACTTAGGATAAAACATAAAATGCACATGTCTTTTGGGATAATATTAAAATATTATTCCCAGGCTTAAGCCCCCTAGGCTCAACCCTTAGCCCCTTTTCCCACCTTCCAACCCCTAATTCCTTTCCCACTCTATGGATGCTTAGTACCCCTTCACTCATTCATCGTGGTCAGTCTGCACGTGGTGGTGTTTATATTTTATTAATTGTTCTGCGTGATTACATATACAACAACAGGCTCCCGGCCTTCAACACTCAGGCTCCCTGGCCTAACAAACACATAAGCCTCCAGCTTATAAAAACTTGTCTCACCAGCCTATAAAACATAATTACAATTCCTTTCAGAACATGGTTTACAACGGGGCTCGGCCTTGGGGACACTACAACTATGACTTGTTAAAAGGCATTAAAAATGTCGAGTGGATTGTTGTTCCACTAGCATTGTATGCAACTATTAGGCCCTTTGGTTTCATAGGATCAGAGCAATTATTTGAATCATATATTCGTATAAGCATTTGGAACAATGCTTTAGTTGTGAATGTATTGCCTGTTCCTGCTCTGCTTATAAGGAACACGTGCACATGACTGTTCATGTTCAACCATTTTTTAAGGGTAATGTCATTTACAATTGTTTGTTGTTCATGATTCAACAGACATCTCATTCAGTGGTATTCATTATTTTCAATCAGGAAATGATGTTTTGTAACTTGAAAACCAAGGTTGATATGTTTTTCACTTTCAGCTGTTGGAGGACAAGGAAAATCCACTTGTAAGTCATAGGACTCAGAAGGAGTTCTGGTTGTTTTTGGGTTTCTGAATGTCTCATCATGATCGCTAGGGTTTTCTAGGTCATTAAGTGCAACTTCTAGATCGCCCCATGTTGGATTAACATTGTAGGTAAATCTAGCTTCATTGATATGCACTATAGTCTCAAAGGCAACATACGCAGCCTCCCATGTAGAGACGTTATGTATTAGTGTCTCTTTGTTTTCATGGAACAGAACGTACAACAACATTTTTTCTCTACAATAGTTTTCATAGTCACAATGTTTATTGTATTTGACAAACCGTATAACACAAGGTTTTTTTCTTTTTGATATGGGTGTCCCATTTTTTTTGTAATGCGATACGAATTCTACTAAGTAGATATGTCTAATAGGAGATGTATGCTGGATGTAATAATCAATAATAGAGCGACATATGAATTCCTCTGAATTGTCAGGTTCTTGTTGCAACAAAATCGGTGGTTTAAGCATAAATGTGCGTTTTTCAAGTGGAGATGTCTTTATGAAGACACATTTTCTTGAACTACAAGTGAGGGGCAAAGAAAGGGCAATGTGAACTACTTACTGAGAAGGCATTTGTTGAAGATTAAGCAATGTATTTCCAAGGGTGCGTATCATTTGTATGGCATCAATATGACTTCTTTCGTGTTCTTTGTGTATTTTTCTAAATGCAAATGTCATAGATTTGTCAATCTTTGTCATATACGAGGTGCAGTATGATGTTGCAGCATATGCATTCAACACGTACTATGCATCTGTATTTTCTTTCCACATAACTGGAATGTCCTTGGAGAAATTGTTGTTCCAAATATAGGGGAGTTTTCATTTAAGGAAAAGTATTGTTTTACTAAGCATTATTTGTATGGCTTGGATGTACTCATCTTCTGATAGATTTACCTGTGTCAAGAAGGCATCAAAGCTCATCATTTCATCAAATCCTCCTTGTTCTAGAAATGGGAACACAGATTTAGATTTCTCAACAACAACACTGCCTCTAAACTAATTGGTTCTATGATTCTTGTAGCTCTCATTGGCGGAATGGGAAAGTTGTATCTATAATGTGAGCTTTTTCGTTTTCTACAACTACTTGTATGGTAATGTCTATGGACTTTCACAAGGTCTAGTTCCAAATGATCTGTATTTATCCACAAATTGTTCAATCTCTGAATTCTTATCAGCTCCATAGATTGGTGCACCCTCTATCCACAACAGTGTGTGGTCATGCTCATTTCCCCTATTCTGGAATTCAGTCACAAAAAAGTAGTCCGATATTTTTCCGAAAAACGTTTCATCATGGCATATCAATTGTCTCAAAGAATTTATTCTATGTTTATAGTATCGAGTACATGTCACCAGGTCTTTTCTTATGAGGTAGTCAATGTCGTTATTTTCTAGTGTATCGGTTTTTTTTTACGTTTCCTGTTACTATGCAAGTCAGAAACAACAACCACCAATGGATCCCAACAATTCTCTGCACTTGTAAATGTGATGAAAAATGTTGTTGGCCCCAATTGATGTATCGTTGCATTTTTTTGTTTTGTTTTTGTTTTGTTGCAAATAGTCAGGAGAGGTGCGGATGTTCTTGAAATCTATGTATCCAATATCAGATTTCAAAATTTTTTCTAGGTTTACTTTGTACTTCACATCCTTGGCCAACAACTTTCTTCCTTGTAACTAGCCTTTTCTTATTCGGACCCACATGCAAGACAAAACTTGCTCTATTATTATGTGCATTGTTTTGAAAAACAAATTTGTTATGTGACAGGAGAAGTAATGATCCAGATTATTTTCGACACAAAATGAGAGCGGAGATATAATAAAGAAATGCACAGAGATATTGCAGATATTCAATAATATAACATAAATGTATAAGAGATGCAACCATAAACACAGATATACAGTAATACACGATTTCTATTAATCAAAGAAATGTACAGAGATTGTAAAAATATAGAGTGAAAGACTCGCTAGAATGGTGGCAGCTTATCTCTGAGAAGAGATGTGACGGCTACTCGCATTCGCAAGAAGATGATTACAATGAGGCTATGAAGGCCCTTTTACAATAAATGGGAATGCCAAAAGTTCTAGACATCCAAAAACCTAACCCTAGGAGATGAAGCGCCAAAAGTCATGTGGGCCCCGTTTGGATAAGTGACTACATCAACTTCTCGGGGTCGTAACTTTTGCATACGATCTCCGTTTTAAGCGTGTGATAGCTCGTTGGAAAGGTATTGTTGAGGAGATTCATTTTGGGGGCTCAATCATGCCTTTGGATATCATTGAGAACCTATATCTTGAAAAACCTTCATTTGGACCCTCAAAATGGCCCCGAAAGTTAAAACCTGCTAAAAATAGTAAATTGCCAAAATGGCCAGAAAACTGTTTTGAGCCATTTGGAAAAGGTGAGTGGCCACCGATATCCACCTGGATCAATCTTCCCTCCTTAGAAAGCAATGGTCTCCATTGCGTTGAGTTCCCGGGGGAGAGGGAAAAGAATTTGTTGAATCTGCATCTTGGTGAGCTGCTTGTCTTGCTAGAGAAGTCACGCTGCTTAGTTTGTGGAAATCTGTCACGAACCTATGGCTGGAAGGTTTGGACCTTTTTAATCAGTCTGGCTATTTTAGATGACTGTGTGCAGAAGGAATCTTCATGCTTTACTGCAACCTTGTCGACCTGCTTCTGTTGGATAGAAGGTGCTTTGGCCGAAGCTGTGGTGGTTGGAGTATCCTTATGTTCACCCTTTGAACAGATTGTGGAGAAGATGAATTTTGTAGTATGAGATACTACCTTGCGGCACTGTTTAGGTGGGGCAGTAGTTGGAACTACCTCTGGTATCATGTAGAGATGACCCCCCAGAGTAATAATGACACTATGAGGTCGAGACTCATAGATAGCATGGCGTTTCCACATATATGGCTGGCCCAAGAGAACATCATAGACATCCAGTGGGGAAACATCACATAATACCTCATCCTTGAAGGGTTGGATGTCGTATGACAATTGACACTGCTGGCTGACACGAAGATCTCATCCTTGGCGAAGCCACCCAATGTTGTATGGTTGCGGGTGTGGTGTTATCGACAATCCCAACTGTTTGATGACCTCTACTGAGATGAGGTTCTTCTGGCTTCCACTATCAACAATAAAATGCAGCGGGGTCCCCTTCACCCACATCTGTGAATGAAAAAGGTGCTTCCCCTCTTCTGGATCTGTTGGTTCTTCTGGTTGAATTGCTGCGGTCGCGACAATAGCAGTGGGGTCTACGTCGATGATCTATCTTTTACCAGTATTTTCAAAATCAGATTCTAAATCAGGGTTCGACTCCTTGTCTTTGATCTCGGCCACCAATGACTGTTTTGAGTGACATTCGTCGGTGTTGTTCCAGGGGCTTTTGTGGAAATCGCACCATTTTTCAGTGTCCTTCTTTGTCTTCCCGTGACCCTTCTTTTCTTGTGGCTTGGACTGGTTTTCGGGAGACTGTTTGTTAGGGTTGTCTTTGTCATACTTTGG